>LPNX010014675.1:579982-611315 GCA_001517045.1 Pseudotsuga menziesii
TTATAAGACATAGAGTGATGATCCAGAGGTGAAGAAGGTAAATATATCGTTAAAAGAAGCCCAGTTGATGATTGTTCAGTTGCAAGAAGAAGACATAAAACATAGGTTTGAAGTAGATGGAAGTCTAGACCTATATGAAAAGGCTTTGATGGATGTTAGAGGGATGCTAAGGATAAGATTCCCATTACAATAACAAGTTCAAAATCTATATAAGCATAACTTATCCCTTAAAGCAGAAAACAAAAATATGAAGAAAGAGTTGCAAATGTTGAAAGATGAGGTCAGTGTAGGTAATCTAAAACTTCTTATTGAGGCAAGAGATAAATTTGATGAAATTATACCATAACATGCTTAAATTTTAGTATTAGAGCCTTGGAAAAGGTTTGAAAGTGTCCAGACAAGTTTTTGCACAAAACTTGCAGTTTTCATAACTATTGCAGTGCCAACAGTGTAAAAACAACGAAAATTCTACAAAAGTTCTGAAGGTGAAAATTTTGTAGTGCCTGCAGTGTAAAACAGGGGAAAATGCTACAAAAATTCTGGAAACGCAGTTTTGTAGCACTAAAGGCTAGAATTGAATAGGGGACATTGCAGAAGTTTCCAATTTTTCTCTAGCTCAGCTAATAGGTCAAATATTGACTTTTATATGGATAGATTTTTAGCAAATCAGTTTGAGAATCGTGTTTGTAAATATTTTTCTTTCGAAGTAACTAAGGGGTTTAATTTAGGGTTGAGTTCTAAAAGTTAGGGGAATAGTTAATATATGTTATTTGGTAACTATTCCTAACATACACAACCTTGAAAGGAAACATCTCGATGGAATAATGATAAGTCTTATAAACAAATTACAATTAAATGTAAATAATCTTCCCAGCTATTAAAGACACCATCCACATCTTTCTTTTGATAGATTTAATACAAACAATTTTTACTATGAATACAATAATAAAAATCTCCTAACCAAATACTATACTTTTACTTTTATAATAAATTGCTATTGGATTCATTATTGTTTTTCATAACTTAAATTTAAAACCCATTACTCATTATAAGCTAGTCCAATGGCTCTATATCCTTAAGGAGTCTAACATGATCTCAAATAATTAATTCATAGTTGGAAAATAATTAGTTCACACTTGAAAACTAAGGACTTATTCCTAAATCATATCTTTTGTGAGATATAGTTCATGTGGACAGTTTTTGTTTGACGATGATATTAACAGGACTTTGGGCACGCATCCTAGTTTGTCACCCCAATTTTCCTAACCCCAATTCTTGAGGGTTTTGGCATTGAATTGTCGACCTTAGACCCTTCCCATAATGGTTGTCTCTGCTGTATTCTCCAACTTGTTAAGGTGTATAACTACCCCAACCAAGAAATTGTTTGCTTTGCCTTGGTTTTTTAAAAGTCGCTACTTATTTCAACTTCTTTGTTCCCGAACTAGTGTGTTTTTCAAGGTCCTGGCTTTGAGAGGATTTGTTCCCTATGGTATATTTTTGATTGATCCAAGGTCGTTCCCTAGATATGGTACCGCTCTCTGCCTTAAGACCCGCTCTTTATTGGCACCACTAGAACGGGTACCCTGTGGTGGGGCGGGTGATTGGCACCCCCTTATTACTTTATTTATTACTTTCCTTTCCTGCCTTATGAATTGCCTGAGCTGGAAAGATGAAAGTCAACCCCTACCCCTTATTTCTCTTTCCTTATAAAAGATTAAGGGCTTCTATTCCCTGTAGTATCTAACCTTACTGGTTGAATATGAGGATGAACTAGTAGGGTGAATTAATACCTCCTCATTGTGGAAGTCTTTATTCCCTTATTATTCCCATAATATAGTCTGACCTTCCTTACCTTAAGAGGGGTTTTACTAGTTGTAGTTAGGGGCCCCATTTTCCTAGTTCTATTTTAACTGTTCGATAGGTCCGGATAATCAGTCTCTTCGAAGTACTTCTTTGATCAAGCTTGTCTATGCAAAACTAGAGAAATTACATAATTACATCTATAGATGCACTACAAAATGAATGATCGCTATAATAGTGACTCACAGATATGAGAGGAGGCGAGGCGTGAAGCCCTATTCTAAGTTCATGACCTAAACAACGAGTTTCTCATTTGTAAGGTAAGAAGATTTGTAAACTGAATCCCTGAATAACCCACTAAATGAGGAAGGGTCTGTCTGCATTCAAGCTTGTCCCACAAAGGAGCAAACTGTTAGGATATTTAGACACTTAGGAGTTAGTTAAGATCAACTTGTGTAATATATCTGTTAGGTAAAAGTGTGTTTCTTTAGTATGCATTTGTAAATATTCTAATCCGACGGTCATGATATGTTCTAGACATAGAGTGATCTAACGGTTCAACTTCTCTTAGATCATACCTACCATTGATCTGTGGCTTAACACCCGATTGGTATATGATCTCTATTTAAAGAGCATAGAGGACCCTTGGCTAGTTGATCGATTATGAGAAGCTCATATGTAAATTTCTTTATTTTGCATAATAAATTGCTCAAAGTAGCTATTTGGCTGGGGCGATGGACTGTTTCCCTCTCGAGGGTTTTAACCATGTGACAAACATCGGTGTGTTGATGTGTGATCTATTTGTGTGAAGCAGTTGCTGAAGGTGTTTGGTCTTTTGGGAGTACCCTGTGTACCCGAACATGGTATCAGATCTTTTATGAAGAGCCGCTTTCGGTTTTGATCAAGATCTGGAACCGGTGTTGCCGAAAGTTTGAAACGGTTTTTGTTTCTAGATTTTCTATGCATTTTTGGCCAATGGAGGCTATTCCATTACGTCCGGAGTGCCATTTTCATTGGGAAATAGTTTTCGTTTCACCAAAAACCGTTTCCGTTTGCTCCAGAAACACCAATTTCGGCAAATATGAAGGTACAATGTTACAGTGAAGGATTTGTTTTTTTTTAAATCTCTCATATTTTATTAGTTTATTATTAGATATTTTTTGTTTTAGTCTCAGACTGTTTCCTTCCTTGACTGTGTGTGCTCTTTGTCGTGCGCCTTGTGCGATCGCGGTGAATTAGAAACAGTAAGGGAAAGTTTTTTTTTTCCTTGTCTTCTCGGCTATGTATGCTCTTTGCCGTGCACCTTGTGTGATCACGACAAATCAGAAACAATGAGAAAACTTGAAAACGTAGACTTTCCGGGTAAGCTAACCAAGATCTAACCCCATTGTGTGGAAAAAGTTTTTTTTTGTTTTTGTTATTCGTTTTTTTTTGGGATTTGTAGGAAAAGAAAGCAAGCACGGAGAATGAGAGAGAAGAGAAAAACAAAAAAAGTCCCCTTCCTCTTTCCATTATTTTACATACCTTTTAAACTTAACTCACTTGGTTCAAAGTTTCTTTATTACTTAATAGGTCTTGAGTTCAAGTCTTATTAAGCTACCTATTAGTGCATGCAATTTCTATTTTCAAGTTATTTTATTGTAAAAGTGCATCTCACATAAATAAAATAAAATAAAAGTGAGTCACTTAAGTCTTTTAATTTATTGCTGCACTATTTAAAAGTCACATTATTGTAAAAGTAAACATCACTTATTCTACAAAAGTGATTCACTTCAAAGCATCTTTATTATAAACGTGATTGTCAAAGGTTGATCTTGGGAAGAGGGGGCTTCTTTTTTTAGTTGGTCAAAGTTAATATCTGCCACGTCACTATTGGGGACATCTTCAACATTTTCTTTGATCAAGCATAACTTCATCATCTAGAATCATTTTTAAGTGCCATTTTTTTTAAAAACCACATATTTTTTCGACCTCTTTGCATCCAGACAGTTAGTTTCTGTTCTTTCAGCTATTATTTTTTTAGTATGGCCACCCCTTGTGATATTATATGTACAAGTTATAACTATTTCTCATGGAAATCTCGTATGGAGGATGGTCTGCGAAGTAGGGGACTTTTTAGGATAACCCCAGGGAAAGAAACATAACCCACTGATGATGATAAGAAAATTAAATGGGCAAATATATGTGATGAAGCTCATGGATTGATTGGGATGTCAATCTCTACTGATTTGTGATTCCACATATCTAGAATTGATGAACCTAATCTCGCTTGGGAAAAGTTGGAATTTGTGTTTGGTAAACACAATGAAATTCGGGGTCATCAACTTGAGAATGAGTTGCTTTCCTTGAATCCAAATGATTTTTCATGCATTCAAGACTATTTATCTAAGTATAAAACTCCTAGACTATTATGTGCAGAATGCAAGATTAAGAAAGAAGACAAACAATGTATTTATCATATTCTTTCAAAACTTGGACCTGCATATTCTGTTTTTGTATCTACATTCTACTCCATGAAAGAATCCTTGACTACAACTAGCTATCAAGAGCCTAGCCTTGAATCCTTTTGTGATTCCTTAATTAGAGAGCAAGATAAGCTCATTCATCTTGGAATAATTAATAATGTAGATACATCTGGGAAAGCCTTATTGTCCTGACAGAAAGAAAAGTCCAAGCCTCCCAAGAAACAAAATTTTCACAATAATAAACAAAACAACAAGGGTCCCAAACCCTCTCAGTAAGCTCCTTCTTTAAAAAATGACAAAGTGTCCAAGCAAAAAGGAAAGAAGACTAAGCATCATTGCAATTTTTGTGGGAAAGATAATCATGATGAATCTAAGTGTTTAAAGAAGATGGCAGCCTTGGAAGCAGCAATGAAGAAGCACCACTTCAGCCTAGATTCATCTTCAGAATCTACCTCTCATGGACATGCACTTTGTGCTTCTGGTTACTCTTATACTGCATCTTCTTTTTCTACTTCAATTGAATGGCTCATTGATTCTGGAGCATCTTATCATATGGCTAAGGATAAAGCCATCTTTTCTACTATGCATGAATGTAACACCAAACAAATATTTGTTGGTGATGATAGATCTCTAAGTGTTGTAGGATCTGGAACAGTTCCAGTAGAAAATGGTCATTTCAGTGATGTACTATGTGTTCCAAAAATTTCCTGCAATTTGTTATCAGTCTATCAAATTACTCATTCAGGTGAAGGTAAAATTGTGACGTTTACACCTCACCAAGTTGTAATCAAGGATTTTAAAAATCCTCAAAATATCCTTTCTATTGGAACTGTTGATGATATCCTTTCTTCAATATTGGGCTGAGGCCATAAATTGTGCAAATTACATAGTTAATCGCACACCCACTAAAGTTTTACAGGGTATAACACCAGAAGAAGCATGGAGTAAAATTAAACCAGATGTAAGTCACTTTCGTGTGTTTGGTTGTGAAGCATGGGCTCACATTCCAGATGAAAAACGAAAAGCATTGCAGCCTAAAAGTGAAAAGTGCATATTTGTTGGATATTCTGAAGATGTAAAAGGTTATAGACTTCTTCAGCCACGTTCTCATGATATAATCATTAGAAGAGATGTTAAATTTGATGAAAATATCTTGGCTTACGAGCCTAACTTGGCGGGTGTGCCATCTTTGGCCTGCGAGCCTGATTTGGCGATTGTGCCTTCTTCTTCTTCTTCTTCTAGCTTTCTTGATAGGTTTCCAACTGCAGTTTCTGATGATGACAGTGAGGATGAAAATCCACCTTCGCCTGCTCATGTTCCTCCAATTGCACCAGCACCAATACTTCCTCTATGGGTTCGTTCAACATGTGAAGCAGCTGGTGATCTTGTCGGTGATCCTAGAGATCAACGTCGAACACGTTTTCAGTTTCAGCGAGCCTCTTCTCTTTTGGCTCAAGTTTCCGAGAATCATGATCTAGAAAATTTTGCAGAAGCTTCAGGAAATCCAGATTGGGATGCAACTATGGATGAAGAATATCGTTCCTTAATGTCGAACGATACTTGGGATCTCGTTCCTCTTCCAAAAGGAAGAAAACTTGTCAGATGCAAATGGGTCTACAGAACTAAGTATGCATCATATGGAAGTGTTAAAAAACTTAAGGCAAGGTTAGTTTCCAAAGGTTTTCCCCAAGTTGAAGGGATTGACTACAATGAAACCTTTGCCCCTGTAGCAAAAATGAACTCCATCCAACTTGTTCTTTCCCTTGCAGCCTTACATAAATAGGAATTCCATCAAATGGATGTCAAGTTTGCCTTCTTACATGGTGATTTAGATGAGGAAATTTACGTGGAACAACCTCCTGGATATGTTCAGAATAACTCTAGCCTTGTTTGTCTCCTTAAGAAATCCTTATATGGCCTTAAGCAAGCTCCTAGAGCTTGGTATGCCAAAATGGATAGCTTTCTCCTTGACACTGGTTTTTCTAGATGCCATTATGACCCCAATGTCTATACCAAGAAAGTAGGAAACCATCTCATCATACTTGTTCTTTATGTTGATGATCCTATCCTTATTGGTAGTGACCCTAAACTTATAACCCATGTGAAATCCGGTCTTAAGGAAAATTTTGAAATGTCAGACTTAGGACATTTGCATTATTTTCTTTGTCTCCAAGTCTTGCAAACCAAAGAAGGAATCTTTCTTTCCTAGTCTAAGTATGCTTGTGAACTTCTTCGTTGTTTCCACATGGAATATTGTAAACCAGCCCCTTCTCCCTTCCAGCCTGGAGTCAAACTTTCAGCCACTTGTACTTCCCCTGAATTAGATGCCACCTTGTATCGTCAGCTTGTTGGTAGTCTTTTATACTTGGCTCATTCCTGTCTTGACCTTTCCTTTACCATTGGTAGTGTTGACCATTATATGCAAACTCCTA
Source organism: Pseudotsuga menziesii (assembly GCA_001517045.1). Classification (NCBI taxonomy): domain Eukaryota; kingdom Viridiplantae; phylum Streptophyta; class Pinopsida; order Pinales; family Pinaceae; genus Pseudotsuga; species Pseudotsuga menziesii. The sequence continues at coordinate 586,680 of LPNX010014675.1, forward strand.
ATGAAAGTGACTGGAAAGCAGCAAAAAGAATACTTCGATATATTCGAGGTACAATTCAGTTTGGGATTCATTACAGTACAGGGGGTAAACCTTTGTTGGTTGGTTTCACTGATTCAGATTGGGCCGACGATACTGATGATCGAAAGTCTACTGCAGGTTATGATTTCAGTCTAGGATCTGGACCTGTCACTTGAGCTTGTAAGAAACAACAAGCTATTGCTCTTTCTTCAGCAGAATCAGAATATCAAGCCGCAGTTAATGCCAGTTAGGAAGCTTTATGGCTTCGATAGATCCTTTCAGAGTTTGGATTCGAGCAGCAGCAGCCTACTCCACTTTGGTGCGACAATCAAAGTGCCATCAAGCTTGCCAAAGATCCAGTTCTACATCAGCGCAACAAACACATTGAGCTACACATGCACTTCATCAGAAATATTGTTCATGATCATGTTATTGAAGTTCTCTATTGCCCTACAGAAGATCAAGTTGCAAACATCTTCACCAAGTCTCTTACAGAAGCGAAGTTTTCTAAACTTCGGTCTATGTTAGGAGTTCAGGAATGTGTCCTTAAGGGGGGATAGGCTCTAATGCTTCCTTCCTTCTCCTAATAGTGTCACTTTTGTAAATCCTTCTATCCTATCCCAAGTTGTTCTTAAGGGGGGATGTTAGGATATTTAGACACTTAGGAGTTATTTAAGATCAACTTGTGTAATATATACGTTATGTAAAAGTGTGTTTCTTTTGTATGCATTAGTATGCATTTGTAAATATTCTAATCCGACTGTCACGATATGTTCTAGACATAGAGTGATCCGACGGTTCAACTTCTCTTAGATCATACCTACCATTGATCCATGGCTTAACACCTGATTTGTCTATGATCTCTATTTAAAGAGCATAGAGGGTCCTTGGCTAGTTGATCGATTATGACAAGCTCATATGTAACTTTCTTTCTTTTGCATAATAAATTCCTCCAATTAGCTATTTGGCTGGGGCAGTGGACTGTTTCCCTCTGGAGGGTTTTAACCACATGACAAACATTGGTGTGTTGATCTGTGATCTATTTGTGTGGAGCGGTTGCTGAAGGTGTTCGGTCTTTTGGGAGTACCCTGTGTACCTAAACAAAAACATCACAACGCACACAAAAAAACATTGTCACCCAAAAACCCTTGTCACAGGATGCCCAAAAACCATTGTCACACCATGCCCAAAAAAAGGAGGTCATGATGCTTACCTGTTGAGCCATGAGCTCCAAATCCAAAACTGGAACTCCAAAACGTGAACCGTGTGCTCCAAATTTTTACCGTCAGCTCCAATTCTCAAGCGTGAGCTCCAATTATCAACAGTGAGCTCCAATTCTCAACCCTGACCTCCAATTATCAACCGTGAGCTCCAATTCTGAACCCTGTGCTCCAACGGACCTACTCCCAAATTCACAAAAACCTCCAAATTGAACTGAACTGTCCAAAACGAGTTGCGACAATGTCCAAATACACTTGTCATTTGTTATTATATATTATTATATATTATATGTTTTTTATTTTTATTATATATTATTTTATATTATATGTATTTTATTTTTATTATATGTTATTTTATATTATATAAATTGCCATAATAGTATTAGGATATTTTTATTATATCCTAACTTGAATAAAGAACCTTCACATTAATGAGGGAAGAACCATCTACATAACGACACATCCCTATCTTGGATAAATGAAAATATATCTTTGAAGGATGATTGAAAAGTTGAGCATGTGAGAATGGTGATGATGATGATGATGATGATGATTATGATTATGATGTTCATGTCGATGATGACAATGATGACGATGTTGTTGTTGATGATGATGATGTTGATGATGTTGTTGATGATGATGATTATGATTATGATGTTCATGTCGATGATGACAATGATGACGATGTTGTTGTTGATGATGATGATGTTGATGATGTTGTTGATGATGATGATTATGTTGATGACGACGATGAAAATGATGATGATGATGATAATGATTGTGATGACGACAACGATGATGATCTTGATGATGATGATGATGATTATCATCATCATGAGGATGACGATGAAAATGATGATGATGATGATGATGATGATGATGATGACGACGATGATGATGATGACGACGATGATGAAGATTATGAGTTGATGTTGACGATGACAATGATGATGATGATGGTGATGATTATGATGCTGATGAAGACGATGACAATGATGATGATGATGATGTTGATTATGATGCCGATGAAGATGATGATTATGATTATGATGATGATGATGATTATGTTGATGATGATGATGATGATTATCATCATCATGAGGATGACGATGATGACGACGACGACGATGATGATGATGCCGATGATGATGAAGATGATGATGGTGGTGATGATGATGATGACGACGATGACGATGATGGTGATGAAGTTGATGATGATGATGTTGATGATGATGGTGATGATTATGATGTTGATGAAGATGATGATGGTGATGATGATGGTGACCATGATGGTGATGACGACGACAATGATGATGATGATGTTGATGATGAGTATCATCATCATGAGGAATACGGTGATGATGATGATGATGATGATGAAGATGATGTGCCATCTATATCATCATCTATGTCAACATTGTAAGGATTGGCCATATCATCATCGTCATCATCATCAATTACGCTCATCGTGTCATCGCCAGATTAATCTTCATCGGCATTGTCTGCTACATCATCTGATTCAACTATTCCTTGGACATCTTCTGTTGGATCATCATTGTCAGCTAACTCAAGTTGATCATGCTCTTCGTCATCATATTCTTCTTCCAGAGAACCCTCTTCATTACCATCATCTAGGTTATACTTTACCGGTCTTCCCCTTGGATCATGTCTCACAACAAACAACCAGCCCGCTTTACCTGGAACCTCTAAGTAAAATACTTGTTCACATTGGCTTGGAAGAACATAGGGCTATGTTCCTGGCTCAAACAACCTTGTGTTTACCATGGTAAATCCATTATCATGTTCAATAATAGTTCTATGGGGATCACGTTGATTCAATCGTAACCTGTACCATTTGACAATGAATAGAACTAACTTAAAGGATTTAAAGTCACACTGTATAATATCTTCCAAATACCCATAGTATCGATTTTCTGAGACTTCTGGATGTCTGTCAGTTCTAGATGAAACATTGGTAACCTCAAAGATAGCCGAAACCCTAGAATTTGATGTTTTCTTTGTTTTATCCAGTTTTTTGATCCGATATCTACCTCCATTGTAGACCATAGCCTTATGGTGTTTTACTTGCAATAAGCAATACACGAAAAAATTACAAAACCAATCAGTCCTTATGCAACAATACATGGAAAAAAAGAACATGTATGTCAATAAGTAATTTGCAAAATAAAAGATTTAGAGGGATATTTGATTAATTATATACTTGCCATTTTATCTTTTACACCATATGCCAAATTGATTTCCCTTTCTGTTAGATTGTTATCTCCATTGTGTTGTGCTTCTTTTACCAATGAAGCCACACCTTCCCATGATATTCCATGACTTGATTGTGCGCATTGTTCAATCCATACCTTCATCCAGTCAAGATTGTTTGCGATGTATAAATGAATTGCATCCCATTCTCGACCAACTGTTTAATGACAATAACCATTAAAATCAAAGAAAGGTGTAAATCTCCTGAACAAAGACGTATATGCTCTTAATTGAAGCAATTATGACTAGAAAATACAATTAGAATATGAAGGATATAATAAAAATCCACTAGCTAATAATTACCTTTCAACTTCCTCAATATACCTTTCCCCTTCAGTTGCTCCCATTCAAATTTGTTATTGGAGTCTGGATCACAAATGCAACGTAAATTGAGCTTTGACGCTAAAATAGGAAGATATTCACTAACATACAACATGTTTTGGTATACCATATATCCTTCCATCATAGAACCCTTCGGATGTGCTAGTTGTCTCACCAAACCAAACCCTTCATAAATTTCAAGTGCCTCTCAACCATCCACATGGACCTTGAGTGCACAGGTCCACACAACTCAATCTCCTCAACTTGGTGTATGAGGTAGTGTTCCTATGCATTGAAAAATGCCGATGGTAGATGCTTCTACATTTCACACATGAGACGAGGAATTTCTCTCCTCCAATACTTTATATCTTCTTTTTGGATTTCTTTAGATGTCAACCATCTACAAGTGATGAAAACCAATAATGATATTTAACAAAAATAAACATTAAATTACAATATATGCTGAAATATTGCACAAAAAAAACAAATATAAATTATTATACGGAGAATTAAAGAAACACTAAGCACATGCAAGTAATCGCTAGTTACCTCATGTATTTACCAAGATTATATATAACTTGTTTGACATTGTTGTTGAAGTTGTCCAGGAGAGAGAGAGGTAGAACATACTGTATCAATATACAAACCATGCCATTTATTAAAAAAAGAGTTTACAAACAAGAAAAAATTATATGGACATAACAATAATAATTACCTTGATGAAGACATGCCAATCATGTGTTTTGACCCCCGCAAAATCACCTTTTTTAGTTATGATATTCTTCAAGTTTGCACAAAAATCGGTGGGAAATTTAATTTTCCGCATTACTTCTTTGACAACATTGCTTTGTTGCTTTGTAAACATCCATAAAATTGACTTTATATTAACTTGTTCTCAGTTGGTATGAAATTGGATGATGTCTTTCATTGCATGGTTGCTTTCTTGAATGTCTTTGCACACTTTTACAACTTTATCTTTCTCCCTCCTTAGCTCTAGTAGTCACCATAAGGTTTCAGTGACATTCTTTCCAATATGCATTGTATCAAACAAATGAGCAATTTGTAGGTGCTCATAGTAGGGCAACCTGCTGAATTGAATAGGATGACTTTTCATTCCTTGTGGAAGACCATTAATGCCTTCATGATCACGATGGACATCATGAATATTAGTTTATAATTAATAAATTACATCATAAATCAAATATGGCCACTACAACAAACAACTCACAATAAAAATTAAAATACATAAAAATTCATATACAATGATCCATACGTACCATGATGACGATTTCTATTGTATTGCATCTTCCAAAGGTGAGGTGTCATTCTCTGTGGTTTTAATGCAGTCTCCTGCTTCCCATTGAAAATATTTCTTTCAGTTGTTCTATACCTGTGATTCTTAGAGAGGAAATTCCTACACTCATCAAACACCTCCTTTCTTAAGCTTTTTGAACGATGAGATTTTATCTTAGGACCACAAATTGGACATGCAAATTTACCCTTTGTCTGAAGACCTACAATATTTACATATGGAATATCTATGTCAAATATATTCATTTATAAAATATTCTAACTACTCCATATCATTAAATGCAATTAAAGTGGAACTTAAAATTACAAACCACAAAATGAAGTTAACCCAGGGGCATCGTGTATTGTCCATACAACCATTGCATGGAATTGAAATTGCCTTTGTTGTATTGGTCTAGATACATCATACATAGTTATTGCATTCCATAACTTCAGTAGCTCATCTATAAGAGGTTCCATGTATACATTCATATCTTTGACTTGGAAATTGCCTGATTCATAATTTGAAGAACATATAAAATATATCATTATGAGAACCATTAAGATATATAAACCATGCAGAAGAGTAAATTAATAGATATATATATGAAATTAAGATACATATTACGACAAATGAGATGCCACAACTACATTATAAATAAAACAGTTTTCGTCAATAAAACCTGGAATAATCATCGACAACATTATGTGCTCCCTCTTTATTGACAACCATGGAGGAATGTTATTATTGATAACAAAAATAGGCCACACCGTGTAAATGGATTTCATCTGTGCAAATGGATTAACACCATCTGCTGCCAAAGAAACCCTAAGATTACGTGGTTCTTCTTTAAATTGAAGCCACTTTTCCTCAATATCTCTAAAATTAGTACCATCTGTAGGCATTCGGATAACATCATCTTGACTTCTGTTCCTGGCATGGTAATCTATAAATTGCGCTATGTTTTTGCACCTGAATAGTCGTTGCAAACATGGAATGATGGGAATATAACAAAGAACCTTCTGAGGCACCTTTTTGTTACTTTATCTGTACAATATCTACTTACATGACATTCCGGACATTCTGTTGCAAATTCATGCTGATTATAATATATAACATGGTCATCAGGGCATGCATGAATTGCTTCATAAGGGATTCCAATCTCTTTGATGATGGAAGATAAATCTCGATATGTGCGAGGTAAAATATTTGATGGTGGTAACAAAAATTCAACTATCAAACTACAATTTTTTTTGTTGTTATTGTAATAGATAAATAATATTAACGAAACAAGATTCATCCGCATGATGATCAATAATGAGTTAACAATACAATTATTAGACGAATACGAATAAACTTTATCACGATCATACAATTATTAGATACCTTAGCATACATGTGATTGCAATGTTTGAAAGACCATTCATAACCTTCAAGTTCATTATCAACAATATAGTAGAGAGAAGATTTGTTTTGGAGCCTTCATAAAGGGGTTCATATGCCTTATTGAGAAGAGGTATATCATGAACATCATCAAAGTCATCATCATTTTCATTATCAACATCATCATCATCCATTCTAATGTTAAATGAATCATGGATCAATGTATTTGTACCATCATCTTCAATTACATCATTGGCATGATCATCTTGTTCAATATGATCATTCACTTGTTCTCCATTAAACATACACGCTCCATGATCCTGATCCTAAACTTGTTCTGAAAGCACTTCCTCTGGACGACATGCTATAGGGTGTCTTTCCTTTAATATAAATACATAAAAAGATAAATGGATTTACATTAATATATGAAAAAAAATAATACATACAATTACAAAAAAAAATGAATATAATAATGTTTATAATGCTAAACCTACAAATGGACGATATTCATTCCCCCCCTTAGCGTGTCCATGTTCCTTGCAATGTTTTGTGGCTGTTGAGATCAATATTCTTCTCCTCTTAAATCCCCTGCATTGAGTACATGGACAATAAAATTTTCCATCGCCCCTTCATTTCGCTGCATCCCATAGTCTAGCAAGCAATTGTCGGTTGTCTTCATTTGGATCCGAAATATTTAATCTATTTGACATTTTGTCATAAACTTCGTTAATGAATATAAACGGTTTTCTTAAAAAATCAAGTTCCATGCATCAACCACGCATCAAGGTTTTGTCAAATGGAGAGAATTCAAAGAATAAAAAATTCTTGACAAACTGTCTATCGGTGAAAAAAAAAATTTCCCACAACCGCCCATTGAAGAATAAAACTATTCCTGAAAACGTCCGTCGAGGAACAAATAATTTTCGCAATCGTCCGTCGCTTCTACAACAAACATGTCGAAATGTTTAAAACAATTTATATTTATAATGGACATGCGTCGGATATTCGACACCTTGAACATTGTTACCATTGAAAGTATGGTACCATAAAATTTAAAATCATGTAAACCTTAATTTTTTTTTATAAAAAAATCTATACTGACCGTCAGATATTGGACGCTTAGGGGTCAGAATTCTGACTTTTTTTGGTTCATAGACGTCGAAGATCCGACACGCAAGTGTCGGATAACCGCCACTAGAAGAGTTGGAATTCCGACACCGATCTGACAAGGAAGTGTCGGATAGCCGCCACTACAAAATAGTCGGAATTCTGACTCCCAAGTGTTGGATAATCGACGGTGCTATAAATATTTTGTTGTCGGAAATCTGTTGATTGATTGCTGTCTGACACATCCATGCGAAATGTCGGATGACGTCAGATTTTGTCGTTGGATTTCGGGTTCAAATCCTGTTGTGTCCTCCGAACTAGGAGTTTCATTCTCTGCTACTTCCAAAACATGAGATGCATACAACTAACAACCTTTCCTATAGTACTTCTTCACCTACATGGCTGAAATATGCCTGACAGAAACCACCTTGGGAATTCCTTTTACAACTCTTGGGTTTCCTTCTTCATCCAAGCACTCAAAAGTCTTGTTGTAACAATCAAGCTTTACTTTGTGTGCTTCCAACCAATCCATTCCAATGAGAAAATCATAGGAATCAAGTTGTAGAACATTCATATCTACACAAGTGACCTATCCATTCATAACCAATGGACATTTCTCTATCACTTCACTAACCTTTCTCTTAGTTCCAGTGGCTAGATGAACTAACCATGATTTTCTATGCTTTAACTTATTAAAAGCACAAATCTCAACTACTCTAGGACTAATATAACTGTGAGTGGATCCAGGATTCTGTCTTTGTAAGACCAAGGTAATCCACTCCGGAAACATTGGATTTTCACTTTTTCATCTTTGATGTACCTGACATAGCTCAACAAATCCAAGAAATTGTTTTCATACTCTTCCATGGTCTGCTGACCCAATCTCAGCTCATGGAATTTTTTGATCTTGTCATCGTAGTACCTGTCAGAAAGGTACTTCTACTTGAAATAATTCTAGAACCGTTTCTACGCAATCTTCCTTTAATTAATATTTTTCACGTTCCTGAAGTGCTCCCACTATATGGATGCTCTTCCAGCCAAATTGAATATGGATACCCTAGCCTTCATATTTCCATAGTAGTCTTGGACTTGGAAATATTTTCTCATCCCAAGAAGCCAAGCTTCAACTTTTTGACCATTCCTTATCTCACCATTGAAGGTAGGTGGACTTGCCTTCTTAAATTCGTCACATGAGCGGTTCTGGTAGTGCCTCTTTTTCTTATTCTTGTGAGAAGAAGAACTTAAACCTCTAGTGGATCCTTCAGAGTTAGATGACCCACTAGGAGATATTTTTATTCTTCTATCATTGCTCCTACTTCCTTTTGGTCTTACTGTTTGGTTCCCAGAGTTCATCCACCTATGGATGCATGTCAAAATTTGCAGCATGGCTTCTTTCAACTGAATTTATTCCGAACTTTGTTCTGATCGACAAAAAAATAAACTTCCACTCAACATGTATCGACTGAAACTTGAATTTCCACCCGACACGTACGGGCTAAAACTTCCAAAGTTTTCCGATGTGTGTCGGCGAGACTCAATCGACGCATCGACAAAATTCACCGATTTTCCTACTCTTAGAATTTTTTCGGAAAAAAAAATTCTTTCTCTTCTCATTGGCTCAAATCAGCCCTTTCATGTCGACATTCATTGGCTCAAATATCCCTTTCACGCCGACATGCATCGGCTCAACTTTGGCTAACTGAACTGACAAGAAATTTCCACACTTAAATTTTTTTTGGGAATTTTTCCATCTTTCTTGTCTTCGCCTCCACTCAGCCAACACAGCCGAAACGGTCATTGCAACCTTCGATGGACCGATTTAGCTAACTCAACCGACATGTGTTAGCTAAACTCGGCTAATTCATCCGACACAACCATTATTCAACACTTAGAAAAATTTCTAATTTTTTTTTGTCTGCTTCTTTTCTTCTGCTGACCGCAGAGGTTGATTCTTCTTCTATCAGCTATTTATCTTGGCCCATTGAGGCCCAATATTGTAACACTGCTCTGATAGCACACTGTCACATCCCCTCAAATCCGAGAGGACGTGAACTATGACACTGGTGCTATCATTTAAGCTGGGATCTAAGCCCCATTAACATAAACAATAAAAAAATTGCATTGAAGATAAAACATTTACAGATGCATAATTCAATCTACAATGGAAGAAAAATACATTTCATTCAACACATTAATCATGTTCATCATAAGTCATTAAAACAAGCAAATATAGTTATAGAGGTGAATACACAAGAAATACTTATCTTCAGAAGAAGCTTGTCCCACAACCAGCTATGTCGCTGTAGCGTTCCACCCAACCATAGGTCAGTGTGCTCATCAATCTCTCAGCAGCACTGCCACCCCCGAGCTGGGCATGATTCCCAAAAGGAATAAGGGAACTACAACAGAATCACACATAGCCAAATAGACATCAAAACTCAACCAAGCCAAACACAGTTGGATTTATCAGGTTGCTAAGGAGGTGGAAAGCTGAATTGCTAAGATAGTGAGCTCAACCACAGAGCTATGCACACCTACACAAGATCTGCATTAGTTTTCCCAACACCTACACACCCAACATAAGGAAGAATACCCTTCTTTGCTACACAATCCCTTAGGCTATGCCTTCCCTTTCAGTGCTCTTCATGGTGTGCAAGAAAGAATAACCAGCCCCTCTAGATCTCTCTGTCTGGTTCCTTTATACACTAGGTTTATAAAGCTAATTCTCCCCTCTTCCACTCCAAACCAGTTCAGTCCAAAACGCAGGATGCACACACAACAAAATACATATTTTGGGGTTAAGGAAAAATGTCATGGGAGACAAAAACAGATATGGAAAATGGGGAAAAACAACCTTTGATAGAATTTCGATTCCCAGAAAGTTTTATTGGCTCCACGTGGGAAAAATGACCTCAACAACACCCAAAAATTGTGGGTCTCTTCTACCATTCCATGTGCAACAAAAAAATGGGTTTTCCCCAGTTGGGTGATGATGAAACAACAAAAAAAATGTCAAGGAATAATCCCAGCCACTGAGCCTTTCCAAATTGACTTCCCAGCCATGGGGAAAACTGAAGAAAACTGCAAGAACGTGAATGGGAAAATGGATGATTGAGAAATGGAATTCCTACATGAGGAAAATCAGCTGCATGAGTGAGGAATGCAGCTTCCTCCCTCCACGTGATGGATGATGGGTGAGAAATATCCAATTGGGCATGCGTGCAGTCAAAGGTTTACAGGCCTGCCCAGAAATGAAGGATTCTTTCTAATTCTATGGCTTCCCATATCTCCCAATCCCCAAGGAAATAACTGCCCCAACTAACTCCTTGGAGAATTTAGTGACTGGGTGAACAATACAATAAGGTAGTTTCCAACTTTATGGGTTCTTTTATTGACATTCAGATTTTCCCCATTGGCTCAAAGGTTTGAATACCCCCCTTATCCTTAGGAAATCATGTCCCCATCTCTTTAATGTTGCATTGACATAGCTGGTTGTGGGTATTTTAATTAAATTTCATATTTTCATGATGTCCACAATTATAATGTACCTAGCTAGCACAAAATACCATCGACATTCATTTTAATCACCGAAACATAAAACACTAAATCGATGGTGGGGATTTTTCCTTTAGCTCCTCACCATGATTAATTACAATATGTACATCATATATAATTTAATGCAAACGGGGTCAAAACCTAGGTGTTACATTCAACATATCCAACCATTATGGAATCCTTTTTTTGAGGTTGCAAGGCTTTTCTCTTTTCGGGAGGAATTCTAGCCCAAGCCTTTGAGCCAAAAACCATGAAATGAGAAACATTTGGCTTGTGACCTCTCCAAGCCTCAAATAGGTTTTCTCTTCCAATTATTTGTGTGGAACTCTGTTCTGAACATATGCAACACAATTTATGGCTTCAACCCATATATTAGGAGACAAAGACTTAGCCTCCAACATGAAAGTGGCCATCTCCTTTAATGCTATATTCTTGCGCTCTACCACACCATTTTGATGTGGTGTGTAAGCCACATAATGTTGCATTTGAATTCCATTCTCTTTAAATAGTTATCATGGGTTCTTATTGACACATTCCTTACCATTATTAGTCTTGAATACTTTGATATTTTTCCCACTCAAGTTCTCCACCAAATCTTTTCAAACTTTGAAGATCTCATACACTTCAGATTTTTGCTTGAGAAAATACACCCAACATTACCTTGAGAAATCATCTATGAATGTTAAGTCTATTTGATGAAAATTCTTCAGCCTGTGCGGATAGCAGACTATTTCCCTAGTCCAAATGGTATGGATCTAGAACAAAGGGATCACAACAATGTATCCTCTCCATATAATGTCAAAACACTTGAATGTCAAGATTTCTTACCTCGCAATAAAACTGGTCCTTGTCTCATGAATTCCGTTACAATAAACTATACCTTCAAAAGAATGACCAAGAAAAGACGCAAGGGGTGAAAGCAACAATATGATTCAACATTCTATGCTAATGATGAAGGAGAAAAGCAATGAATAAATCACATTAACACAAATTATTCATGGGAAAGGGAAACCCATTTGTATTAATAAAAAAGGATAAGAAAACAACAACCAAACCTTGATGTTGAGAAAAATTCCCCATGTACACCTTGCTCTATACCTCACCTAGCTCCAATGCATCAAAGAGTATAACACTTTTTGGCCAACATTTGGGTGCTCTAACTCTCTTCTTCCTCCATTAACCATGAGGGGTAAGGGTGTATTTAAAGGCTAAAAGGGATAGGGTAAGTTTAATATTTTTATGGATAAGGTCAAGGGATCATCCCATGGATGAAGGAATTCGAGTTCTGCCTGTCCATATTATTTGGGATGAGGGTCCACGAGGGTTTCTTCTAGAAACTTCTCAATATGTTCTCTTTTTTGCATTTTTGGGAAGAGCACTGCTCTGTGCAGAAGGGAAAGGAGCGTTTCTAAGGGGTATCACCTGTTGTATGAAGTAAACAAGTGGTAGCACCGCACTTTGCAAGTGTGCATGGTGCGTTGCTGACTTGGTAATGCCTCTTGTCAATGGGAAAGGCGCAGTGGTGGCTTAAAATATGGAAAAACACAAGGGAGAAATATTCCTTCTTTAATTTTTCCCATTCAAACTCTGAGTGATCAAAGCAAACACTGAGGTACCTATATCATGATTAGGATGGTGTTGATATTTAGGTGTAACATAATGACCCCCAAAGTATGAGGCTAGAGGGAAACAATAGGAAAAATAATTTGATAGAACAAGTTATGACTTCGAGGAAATGGTTCAATGATTGGAATTCATCAACAATTAATATCATTCTACAGTACTTTACACTTTGATACATGTCTCAAATGAATAACAACATGGCTGTTTAGAAATACAATGTAGGTCCATGTGAGATACAAAACCTCATGCTTTCGCAACCCAGGGGAAGGAAAAGATAATAAATGAATGCTCAATGAACACCCAAGGTATTCAAATTGTTCTCAAGAAAATACGCTTCTATCCATGTGAATAGATGTATTGAAGTCAAACATGCTAGACACCACTTGATTACCGGCCAATGATGTGAACTGCTAACACGCGCGAGGGTAATCATCATTAATGTCAATGATTCCCAAGTTACCCTAGTACATTCCTCCAAATGTGAATAGATGAATTGAAGTCGAACACTCGGCTGAATCTCTTGATAAAAGGCCAATGATGAAATCCTATTGTTGAAAGTGAGGAAACCTGGGATTAAGGCATGCAGGAAGATCTCAAGGTACTAACTCATTTCTAAGACTAGTTCTTGGAAAATGTGTTGATGTCAACAGGAATATCCTCGTCTAAGGAGGGCCATGATGAATCCCACATCAACGGCATGAAACTTGGAGAAAAATTGTTGGAAATTGAGTATGATGTAACCACAGGAATGATCAAAGGTAATCAACACAAAACAGAGGTAGGTTTGACTATAGAGGGTGATTCTTGAGACACAAATTCCCTTTGAACATTGAACGACATGGCCAAATACTTGGAAACATTGAATCAACGAGGAATATACCAAGACATAATGTGACGAAGGACAATGCATTCTTCAAAATGACTCAAAGGAGTGTCATGACTCATGAAAGTGGATCGAATCAGAGACAAGCTGAAAACCCAAATGTTTGAATGAAATACAGACAAGTGCCATATTCAAAGGTGACTGAAAATATTCCATTAATACACAAAATGATCTTCCATTCCCTTAATTTCCCCATCATGACTGATGAGTGCCTCTTTTCTTTTTAACGAGATGGAAAAGGGTAACGAACACTCAATAGAGCCCGTCTTTTGGACGAGTACAATATCACATGTTTAACAAACCCGAGAAAGGAGGTGTTCATTCCCAGATAGGGTCTTTCAATGTTTAAATTTACGAGTCCAATGAAATAAAACTCATCGTTTTTAATGTTTAGAGAGTCTAAACAATACTAAAGACGACTCCAAAAATTTGTTTTTCGTAAGTTTTAGTCCCCGAGTTCCAAAAAAGTAAAAAGTAATACCCCGGAGAACTCTTCTAGTCAATGATTTGGCTAGATCACACCTTTTCCGTAAATAGTCTAACCAAACCAAAAAAGGAGTAAAATACCGTCGAAAGGATGATCTGTCAAGTAATTTTACGAGTGTGAAAGGGACAAGTTCACTCAACAATATTTTCATATTTCGAGAGTCTAAAAAGATGTTAAAGATAACTCCACTAGGGTTCCTTTTTCGTAAATAGTTTAAGGAGCCCCAAAAAGTGATAAAAGTAGATTTGAAACCTTTTTACTAACGTTTAACAAGAATGACTATGGTTTCAATAGCGCTCGGAAGCTTTTTCAATTTTATAGAGAATTAAAAGAGGTAGAAATAAAACTTTTCTGTAACAAAAAACATTACTCCGTGAATCCTACAATTTTCGACAAAAGATCATTAAGCACTAGTTTGAACAAAATTAGGAAATATAGGACCATTATGGTTAAAAGTAATAAAAAATTATTAATAAATAAATGTAAAAAGTAAATAAATAGGGCTGAATAGTAAAAATTATTTACCATTTGCATTTTTTACCTAATTTGGTGAAAAGAGCCCTTTTGAGGTCGAATTTGGTGCGTAGATTGTGGGAGCTACAAGTGAACATTCTTCATTTCATCTGGGCCAGGTGAATCATCTCCTCCTTAGCTTCATTTTCATGTTTTTAGTTTTTGTTTTAAGGTCACATTTTAGGGTTTTCGGGCCAATCCTTGATGGGATATTGCGCCTTTGTAGCACCATGCTTTTCTTTGTGGGAAGAGCGGTGGTGGAATGCTACTGCACATTTCCTTCACGGAAAGCGCGATGTCACCGCTCTGTGGGAAGAAATGGAGTGTGGTGGCACAATCCAGACCAAAAATATCAATAATGATGCAAAATGATCATTTTTTGAGGTTTGAGAAGGATTGCTAATGGTTTCTAATGCCTGAATTTCGTTTTTCAATAGATTTTGAAGGAGCCCATGGTGGCGTGGAAGGAAAAGGAACATGAAATGGATGTCATTAATAGTGCTAATGACCACAATATGGTGAGTGCAATTCGAGACTATGGACTCTTGAAGTTATTTCAAGTGCCGAGTCTGAGGGCACAAGTTCAACTATTGGATAACTTGATTAGGATATGGAATCTTTTTCAACAATATTTTGAGGTGGGATATCACATTCTTACCTTGGAGGTGGAGGAAATCTATTTTCTCATTGGATTGTCTAGGTGGGGTGATCCTATCTCTTTAACCGGTCCAAGAGGAGGATACATTACCAAACAGGGCCTCATAGTTCAATATTGTACTCCCGAGACACAGATGAGTGGGAAGAAGATTCCCATGAAGGATGTGATGGACATACCTATTAAGATCATTTTATTTATCATGTAGAGGATGGCAGGGAGTTATGCATCTCATCACGTTTCTAGGGCACACATTCTCTATTCTTTAGAAGCTATGGCTCCTATAATGTTCAACTTGGCAGATGACTTATTCATGAGGACCAACTTACAAAGTGTCGAAGAGGTGATTTGAAACAATTTGGATACGACACTATCTTAGTATATTTCTTTCTAGAGCAGGTCCCACTCTTGAGGCCCCAAGTTGCTATCAACGAGGTCGATGCAAGGGATGCAAGCATGTTTCATTGAGTCGAGGTGATGGCCTGCCATGGGGCATTGGGACTAGGATTAAGTATGGAGCACCATCCTTATGCTGGCTGAGGGACCAAATTAGACTGATGGTATAGGATTACGCTTACTTGGGTACCATTTTTTGCAGAGATCCTAACTTGGATCTTCCTGAGGGAGAGCAGTGGGGGAGCCTTGGTAAAAAAGACACTAATATGCATGTATTTATGTTTTTTTATGATTTTTATGTGTAGTACTCAGAAAATATTCCTTACTATGCAGATGTTAGAGCATTCAGACGAGTGAGATCCTCATCCATTGATAGGCAAGGGGGACGTAGAATTGTGCATTAGGAGGCTAATGAGGAGGTGCAGTAGGTTGAGGAGAACCTCTATAGAATTACCATGGAAATTATTGATATATCTGTGGATGACCTTTTGAGGAGGTACCAACAACACACAACTGGTTTGTCTAGATGTTTCGATCACTTAATTCACAGGGTGGTGAGGGAAATCATGTGTTATCATGAGCATCATTAGCGCCCAATAGGGATGTTCACCAAAAGCCACGAGCTTCAATATTTTTGTTATCTTGTTATACTGAAAGCTACCATGCTTCAGATTTGGTGTCCGGACCACATTTTTGTACAAACTCTTATATATAATATACAAAAACTTCATTTTGCGGCTTACAATTTTTTTTTGAAATTAAATGTATTTAGATGAATATCATCTTTTATATTGCTTAATTTACAAATTTACATGTTATTTAAAATATCAAAATGTCAAGAATGTGCAATATTCCAATCCAAAATATAATTTGCAAGTGAATAAACAATTGAATTAAAACATATTGGGACATGTTGATAGGTTATAGACTTGAATGAACGTTCAAGGAGACATACTCTCCGGAAAAGCCGAAGGAGTACAAGGTTGCGGATGGCGTAAACGTGATTCAACTGGGAAACCACTAACTGAGAGTCTAGGTATAAATTCGTATGATTGACACCACAGGAAGAATATTTAGTCAACAATCATATCATTGCGAGATATTCAACACTATTATTAGTAGTTGGACCTGGGAAAAATCCCCTTCAACTAATTAGGTCACGGGATTGGGAATAGAGTACCCAAGTTGCTAAAGCAATATTCAAGGTATTGCGACTGGCACCATATGTAAAGCCATATCAATAAGCCATCTGCAGAGCCAAAACATGATAGGGAATAAGTATTCATGGATAGGATAAGATTCAAACCACACCAAAAGTTAACTATACATAAATGTATAAGGTACCAATGCAAAATTTATTAAGCATAGTACCTATTTAGGTAAAGCCTCTTGCGAAGGTTCCCGAATACTATACCATCATAATATACTATCTCATAGGCCCCTTTCTCCAATACTTGACTTACGACATAGGGGGCATACTACATAGACTCGAATTTACCTTTTCCCAACTTGTAATGTTTCTGATTGTAGGTCAGAACAATATCGCCTTCATTGAACACTCAAGGTTGAACTGACTTATCATATTGGGCCTTGATATGCTTCTTATGTTACTCATTAGCAAGAGAAACATATCAATGCATTTCATCAAGGCTAGTGAGATAAATAAAATGTTCTTCCTTGGTTGAGGTGTTGGAAAAATGTTTGACAACTAACTTCAAATATGTGATCTCACATTCGATAGGTAAAACAACTTCTAGCCTGTAAAATAATTGGAAAGGTGTAAATCTAGTTGCTATTTTTACAGTGGTATTATATGCCCATAATTGTGAAAGCATATTCAAGTGCCAGTTTGAATTATGATCACCCACCATCATATGAAGCATAGTTTTCAAAACCTTGTTAATGGATTCAACCTGGACATTAGCTTGAAGATAGCAGGGATTTTAATTTTCATGATGAAAAACCAACTTGGCACTTAACTCGGTCATCATTTGATTATGGAAATCAGACCCGTGATCAGTGACTATGGCCCAAGGAACCCTAAACCTAGAAATAACATGGTTAAAAAAAAAGAGGGTGACAATATTACCATCCTCAACATATGTAGGCATTTCCTCAACCCATTTCATGAAGTAATCAATGGATACAATGATGTAAACATGCCCCCCGACCGAGGTAGGCTTATGCTGCATAAAATCAAACCCCAATTTGGAGAAATGGACAATGACAACGATGGGGTGTAAAGGAGCTGGGTGGGTGCGCTTTTTAGGGTAAAAAAGTAGATAGGGTGGGAATTTTGTAACAACCTCATGACAATATTTGAAGATCGAAGGCCAAAAATTGCTATCGTGAAGGATTTTCTAGGTTGTAGCCATCCTAGAAAGATGACCCCCACATGATCTGGAGTGGAAACCATTCAAAACTTGTTCAACCTCTTCATGGGTCAAGCATCATCATAATATAGAGTAGACACCACATCGATACAAAGTGTCATTGATAATGAGATAATATTTCGTGTGATGTTGAATATGAAGACGATCGTCTCAAGACAAATTGGGCTAAAAACATTGAGTTTGGAGATACAGTACAATGAGATATCCATACCAAATATCAGTCATGCTAATAAGGAACAAAAAATAACCTGGAAGTGATTCAATGGAATTAGTTTCCGTAGTAGCACGGGGAAGGTCACACATTAGTTTCACAAAGATTAAGGACTTTTTGGAAGTATATTTTATGAAATCAAGGTCAAATTATTGTAGGATAACTATCCAATGAGAGTATTTTCCCTCTAGTACCCGATGAGTCAGAATATAGTACATGGGATTTAAGTCCACCAGAACAGTAGTTGTGCAAAGAACAATGTAACGACGGAAACACTGAACTGCTATGACTGTGGCCAAAGCCAACTTCTCAACATGTGAATATCATGTTCCAGAATCTAATAGAGTCTTACTTAGATAATAGATCACATGTTCGTGGCTATTTTGATCATCTTGCACTAAGACCGTACCAATGGTAGTAGTAGAAGCTACACAATATAGAAGGTAATACTTTGAATAGTTAGGAGGATGCAACATAGGTGAATTTGTAATTGCATGTTTGATATTGTTGAAATCTTGTTGAGCTAAAGAATCCCAAGTGAATGGAATGTCATATTTCAACAGTCACATATATCCATGCATTTTTTCTGCAAAATTACATACAAAACGACGTAGAAAGTTTTCCTTCCCTTGCAAACTTTTAAGTTCCATGATATTGGTGGGAGGGGGTAAGGCCATAATGGCCACAATTTTTAAATGGTTGATACAAATACCATCCTTGGAAACAAAAAATACAAGCAAACATCTAGTATACATACAAAAATCACACTTATGCGGATTTAGGCGAATGTTATAGTAAAGGCATCGAAGAAAAACGACTCTAAGATGTCCGAAATGATCTTCTCGCTGTTGTGAATGAGTGGTTAAGTCATCCAAATAAGGTTCCACTATATGCTTAATGTATTGAAAAGAATAGGAGATGGCTCATTGAAATGTTGCTCTAGAATTCTTTAAGATGAAAGGAAGTTTGCGATACGCAAAATTTCCCCATGGGAAAATAAAATCCATCTTATGTTGATAAGGGGAAATATTTCAATATGATTGTAGCTAGAAAATCCATCCATAAAGGAAAAAATAATGTTTCCATCATAGTTGTCGATAATCTAATCGATATAGGGGTAATATAGTTGTATTTGGGACAAGCCTTATTTAGATCCCTAAAATCGATGAAAACTCTAATAATGCCATGTTTTTTCAGTCAACGCCACGGGGTAAATAAAACCATATTTTAAATTTTTTCAGCTTCGATTTTGATAGCTGCAGCTTTCCATGGGTAGACATGATGAAGTTTCTACCTAAAAAGTTTCACAGTTGGATAAGTTTTGATACAATGGACAACAATAAATGGATCAATACCAGGCATTTCCTCATAGCTCCAAGAAAAAACATATCGAAATTCTGTAAAAAGGGGCATATAAATTTTTATTTCAGCTACTGAACAGTTCTGTCCTATGTGAACATGTTCAACAATTCCAGGCTTCACCAATATGTCTATGGAAATAGTCTGAGTATCATTACACATGTTTCCTTCTGAATCAATACCTTGCATGAACACACACGACTAATGATTTTTGATGATATTGGAAGTAATGAACGGTACAAAATCAAGCTCTACCAAATTGGAATTAGGAAGGAAAGAGAATCTATCATGATGATATTCCCATGGAGATTCATCCAAAATCATAATTTCCATGATAGACTTATCTGAAGGAAAAGTCTACAAGAGATAATCGAGATGAGGGGGAGGAGAATCTAACCAATAAGGAAGACGGTATGGGTCTAATGCTTCTAAATGGTGGTCATCGAGATAGGAATTAGAAGTGGATTGGATGGCATCATACAATGCTTCAAGAGGAATTAGAAAAGGTGCATCAACAATTGTTTTACCCTTTGACATGTCATCGACGGTGGAGGATATCATATTCACTAAGGAAACTTGAGATGTAGTGGGGAATAATTAGACTGAAATAATCCCATAAGGGTAGAGTCTTTGATAATCCCAACCCCTACATTCTGATATTGAGTGGGTGACTGCCCCAACAAAGGAACATTGTTCGCTGTATTGGAAGTAACATCTGGCGAATAAAATTTGAGTTGGTAAATAGTTATAATATTTGCATGGTGGGGAAATTGGAGGAAACAAAATACCGATGAAGAGATTGCAATCATGGCATATAACCAATTCCTTTCCAATAAAATATTGTAATCTAACGACGCCCCGAACACCTCTAAATAATTAGATATGGTTTCCCCCCTAGTTCAATGGATAAAGTTGGTAACAAAACGTAGCGTTGAACACCTTGTTCGTCGAAAGCTCTTACTATGGTATGCAAATGGTTAAATTTAGGAGAACCAATGGCTTTCCAACAATACATGGATATCATCGAGGTGGAGTATCCTTCGTCTAGTACAGTACGATAAACCTTCCTACCAATCACTTTGGTCGCAATATGAAAAGTGAGTTGGTGAGATAATCTCAGTTTAAAGTTTTCCAAATTAAAGGTAATAGTGTTTGAATTCTCCAGATATAAATCCCTAAGAGCTGAAAACAAGTTTTTACGTTATGGAGGACAAGTTTGCAGCACTTCCAAAGTGGACATAGCACACGGTGCCTGAGCTAGATATTCGACGATTTATAACATTGGGCAACTTGAGCGCTAGGATTAAACACTAATTTTCAAATCATACTCTTTGGAGGACGTAAAATTGCGTCAGAAATTGTTTTTTCAATCATGAGAGGACTAGCATAAGGAGAAGGGGAAGAAGAAGGTTCCTTATTAGAAGGAGCACCTTCATCCTTTTTATTTGGAGACTTTTGATATGTTTGTTCTCTCGTAGCTAACCCAACCATTTCAGTGGACATAATCTTGATTTCTTCCATAGAATAAGAGGTACCATATAACGATGCATGGTCTATCAATTACCGTTGTGATGAGAAATGGTTAGTTAACACTTTTGGTGTGGGTTTATTCTTCAAAAAAGTATTAATTTATTCACATCTGGGACACTCTTTAGTGAAGTGATTATCATTATACAAGAGGTAGGGATACTTATATTTTTTTAAGGTTTTGATTCATTCTCTGAAGTCAAAGTCTTTGGATTCTCCTACTAGTTTCCAGGTTTCTTGGATTTACCTTTACCCTTCTTTTTTTTCCCAGGCGATTGTGGTGATTGAACCGTATTCACCTCGGCGGAAAAAATAGGAGTTGAAATGGATTTATGAGAGGAAGAACTATGTTGCTTGGTAGATTTCACTGTGGATTGAGGTTAAATTGAACCTACAACACCATCCCCAAGAGGTTTGGAAGGTGGTTTGAAAGGATCAATACTGGGACGAGGAGTGTGAGGGTTCAAGTCATACAAAGTTCTGGACTAGGTGTAAACCAAGTCCAAGTACTGTGCACGGTTGATAGATTGATCCTTGGTAACAACACCTCCCATGTACACATCTCTGGGGATGGAGGGAAACAATGAATTAGTGAAACAATCAACTAACAAGTGATTTAGAATGGGACCTTATGATTAACCTATGTCACCTCCTCCACTCATGAATGTGATCAAATATCTAGGTGGAGGTGGTCTATTGGAGAGAAGTAAAAAGGTCAATACCAGTCTCATACCGAATAGGTAACTAAAAGCGTGTAAGGAATGTTATCGCCAAAGAGTTAAAGTCTACAAATGAGTGTTGCATGAGTTCGATATACAACTTTGTGGTCATACTAGTTAATGTTATATGGAAGAGTCGTAGAAGAATTTAATCATACAACAAGGAGTTATATTAACACCATAGATGGAAGGTCATTACATGATTTTTAGGATCTTCACCTTGTATTTTGTCAAACTTTGGAATGTTTGACGACAACTTAACTGGAATAGATGGTGAAAAACGGTCATGTAAGATGGGATCATTTATCATTTTCGACAAGTTTGGAAAATCCAATGTTGCCAAAAAAGAGAGTTTCCTATTTGGCTGCGGGTGGTTGTAATACCGATACAGCATGGGAATCCCAGTGGGGCCATAGGACGACTGATATTTTCCATTGTAACCTGCATATTGTTGGTAGTTGGGAATGTTTTACCCTACTAAAGGTTGACCAGGGTCAGGTCCAGCTTGGGGCCCATAAGCAGGTTGTGTCCATTGACTTGTAATGCTACTTGGGTAAGGTATATACAAAGGGTTCTTGTATTGAGCCCCACTAGATTACTTGTTACCAACATAAGGTTGTTTAGGTTGAACCCAAGCGGATGTAGGTGGTTGTGAAATAGGAACATAACTATTAGTTACACTAGATCCTACAACTGGAGGTGTGGTTCTTGAAACATTATGTATGTAAAACAAGCACATAAGGACCTCTAGTTGTAAAGGACGTAGAAGGAAAATACTGACTTCCAACTACATTAGGAAAAATCATGGAAGGCATGGAAGAACTTTTCAAATAAGTATTTAAATATGGATTCATGGTAGACTGTGAAATTGTCACCAAAGTGGTGTGTGTGATAGAGTGCACACTGAGTCTTGTAATTGTGGGAGCAGGGAGGATAATTAGCCACAAATTGACTAGAAGGCATGTTCAAGGATCTACCGAGGATATGAATCGACATAAGATAAGGAAAATATCTTCTAGTGGTATGATTTAACTCCATTGAATATACACTAGTGGCACTAAGAGAACCAAATTAAAAAATAGCTTGGCCTAAAGTGGTTTACCAAAATGGAGCAGTTCGACCAAACATAACAACAACTGGATCATCTAGGTTGGGACGGTTGAACATTGATCCTGTCAGAGTATGTATTGCAAAAGATGGATTTCAGGAAAAGGGTTGTTCCATTATCAGTGGCAATAAATAATCAGTGATAGGAACATTTGTGGGGAGAGAGAACTCTCCTTGTTATTTCGTCACGGGAACTCCTTCCAATTTTAGAAGAGATCCAGTCCATGCATCAAAATTGACATCCATCTCTTTGTCCATAAGATATTGGGTCATAGGGTTTAAAGAATATTCTGGCGATATCCTTTTTATTTGAAAAGATAGTCTCGAGTGGTATTCAACTAGCTTGATAGGTCAAACTGTTTCTAAGATACCTCTAACTAAATCAGACAAAAAAACACTACTCAAACTAAGGAAACAAACTAACATGTGAGAGGGGTGGATCAAAGGTTTGGGTCTCACAGGATTTGTCAAACCATCACAACTCATGATATACCACAGGTTCCAATATTAGAGTGAGACAAGGAGGATTGGGACCATACCCTTTCCTAATGTTGCGCCTGCAACATTTTCCCAAAATTCTGAAAATTTTTGGGACCCTCCTTTACTTCGAGTTATCCATTTTCCTTGCCTAGTTTCATGCTCTTGAGTTTTGCTTATGGATTTATGGCTTCTTCCCGAATTTTGAATGCTAGAAATTAACTGGTTTTTCATAGTTAGGATGTTTAAAGACGGCCATTGAAATTGAGTCCCTGTCATTTTGCAAAAGCTTTTTGATTTTTCGTTGCAAGGTCTCCATGTCGGACACTTTTCTCCTTGTTTTTTCACCGTTGCGGGCGTCTTTCGGTTTCTATCTCGCTTGCCCGCCCCGCCGTTGCGGGTGGCCTTCAGATCCTCCTAGCCGTCTATCGCGCCGCCGTAGCGGAGGCTTTTCGATTCATAGTTGGCCATGTCGCGCCCGCCGTTGCGGGCGGTTTTCAGGACCGCGTGGGTTTATCGATACCGCCGTTGCGGGTGGCCCCCGACTCTTGATGTTCTTTCCCGTAGCGGGCGATTTCCTATACCCGTCGCCGCCGTTGCGGATGTTATCATGATAGGAGCGGTCCGCCGTTGCGGGGGACCCCAAGCTCCAGGCTTCCGATATATTTTCCGAAGACGCCCGAGGTTTTGTTTGAGCCATATTCGCCGTTGCGGGTGATAGAGTGGTAGGAGGGGTCCGCCGTTGCGGGGGACCCCAAGCTCCAGGCTTCCGATATATTTTCCGAAGACGCCCGAGGTTTTGTTTGAGCCATATTCGCCGTTGCGGGTGATAGAGTGGTAGGAGGGGTCCGCCGTTGCGGGTGGTATGAAGCTCGTGCCGCCCGGCGTAACTTTCGAAGCCGCCCCGATTGATGTGACTTCTCGCACATGTGGATGTGTTTATATATGTGGGGCAAAAAAACGGGGTTTTTTGTTGTTTTCGAAGGCGTGGTTGCGGTGAAGCGAGCTGTTGAGTTTACGGGCGCGTGAGAGCTAGCTGTTGGTACCGGTGTCCAGGTGGCGGGAGAAGAAGTCTAGCTATCATCAGCTCCCTCATTTGGTGGATTGCCAGGTAGGACTT
>LPNX010014678.1:0-12500 GCA_001517045.1 Pseudotsuga menziesii
TGCCTATTTATATTACATAATGTTTTTGTAGCTGTCCTTTTTTCACAATACTGTGTAGAAATCTTTCTTTATGGATATGTATTATGGAAATGTTAAAATGCTAAAATATGTCATTTTTGGATTCATGCTTTGTAATTTTGCTACGTAAGATTGTCACTACATCCTTATCTATTTATGGTTTACGCTTCACAATTTTATATAGTCAAAATTCCACTTTATGAATCAAAATCATTTGTCATTTTTATCTAAAGATTTAAATCTAGAGTCCCATCATATTCATAAATTTTAAATTTATGAATACCATTCGAGAGAGATGTGTGATGATGTCAGAATTCAAGAGGCATGTGCTCAGCCAATTGGTGAGGCCCCTCTTGCACATCCAAATTTTCGATGTTAGACTGATAAATGACATGTCAATGACCTCAATAATGCATATTTATATTACATAATGTTTTTGTAGCTCTTTTTTTTTTTCACAATACTATGTAGAAATCTTTCTTTATGGATATGTATTACGGAAATGTTAAAATGCTAAACTATGTCATTTTTGGATTCATGCTTTGTAATTTTGCTATGTAAGATTGTCACTACATCCTTATCTATTTATGGTTTACGCTTCACAATTTTATATCGTCAAAATTCCACTTTATGAATTGGAATCATTTTTCATTTTTATCTAAAGATTTAAATCCATAGTCCCATCGTATTCATAAATTCTAAATGTATGAATACCATTCGAGAGAGATGTGTCATGATGTCAGAAGTCAAGAGACATGTGCTCAGTTAATTGGTGAGGCCCATCTTGCACATCCAAATTTTGGATGTTAGACTAATAAATGACATGTCAATAACCTCAATAATTATAATCATGAGAAAAATAAAGATGATACATTAGGTTTTATATGTGGCCCAACTAGCAACACATTTGGATGCAAAACTAACATTTATAAATGAATAGTTGAAGGCTCTCATTTAGCATTCCATTTTTAGATGTTAGAGACATACTATACATATCATTCCCATGTCGTTTATCACTCTAACATCCAGTTTTGGATGTTAGACTCATAAAGAACATGTTAATGACCTCAAAAATGCAAGTGGTACATCAATTTTTTCTTTGACATAGATGTTTCTTATTGTGAATAAATGAAGTTCAATTGCATCTATGAAAAATATTAAATAAATATTGTTTCATTTTTTTTGGTTTTGTTCATAATCATCTATTTTTTCATGGCTTTTTGATATAGCTACAAATGGATCCTGCCATTTAGAGTATATTGCCAGTGGAGATATTGGAACTAATTTTGCTGTGGGTTCCTTTTTCGACATTGATCTAGTTAGGATCAATTTCAAAACATTTCCATGAACTATTGTGGAAACCAGCATTTACAACTTCTTGGTTGAACAATCACATATTACTGAAGTTGGATTTTTTATCGAAGTATGGAGACCATACCAGATCAAAATACTATATAAATTTATCATTTATGTAGGACATACGTCTTTTTTTCATATTACCAGTCTAGAAAACAATTATTCAATTGAATGCACAGCTGGTTCAATTATTTTGCTGTTGACGTTTTGTTCATTACCAGGTCATAAGAGATATTTTATTATGAACCCATTTGAAAGACGTTTTTTACATATAGGCATGATTGAAATAGGAGTGCATGGTTTTTTCAGGCTCATAAGCAACATCAGTAATCACAAACACAGATGGATAGTTGTTTGTCATGAAGAAAACGAACATGGTTTAAAATATTTTGTGTCTGGCAATGTTAATAGAGATTACAAAGAAATTGATGTGCCTGGTTTCATCCCCCCCCCCCCCCCCAAAAAAAAAAAGATGTAGTTTTTTTTAATGGAAAAATATATTGGCTACATTTGAGAATCATTTTAGAGGAAGACACTCTATATTCCTATACAATGTGGTCACTTGACATTGGATTGAATAAATGGGATACTCATGCAATTCATACAGGACGCATCAAAAGATCCATGCGTTTGACTATACATCAAAACCAGTTGATATGTCTTGTAAACGATGGTAGGAAAACTATATGGTCCATAATTGAAATGACAGATTTGAGGATTGATGCCTTTGTAGTTCAAGAGGTGCATGGATATTGGATATTTGGAAGAGATTTGATATGGGCCCTTTTGGAAGATATGGCATTCCATATAAATACACATTGTCAGAGGTACCTTCCATTTTGAGTTGTGGGGATTTTTATTCTGATGTGTAGGTATGGTCAAATCATGTTCATATATTATGACCTCAATACTTGTAGGGTGACTCACGTAAGACTTAATGAAGGATCGTTACTCTGAAGTCATCGATTTCCTATGCCAATAGATAGCTAGTGTACCAATATTATAATGTCTAGATATTTTTTCCCTCTCACTCCAAGCATGTGCGTATTCGATGATTTACTCCCTCTTCCTACAAATTGGGATAAGTCATTAGACCATTATGGCATGTAAACAATATGCAAAAGGTGTTTTTTTACATCTTTTGTGAATTTTGATGATTTTTTTATATCATCTGTGTGGATGTAATAATTATCTATATAGAAATTATATAGTGCAAAAAACTCTTCATTCTGGATGTTATGTTTTATTGTAGTGTATGCATTTTATTGCGATCATCTTTACAACTCGTAATTTTGTATTGTAGTTCAATCGTACAAGTAACATGCAAAAAAATGTTTCTCTTTCTCTAACAGGTTTTAAATTGTACTTATACTTGGAAAAAAAATTGTTTTTTATATGTATTATAAGAAAAATAAAGATTTATATTAATCCACCTGCTAACATATTCTCTTATTTTGTATTATAGAAATGGATATGCTCCCTGCGATTTGGAAATCATTGCCAATCGACATATTTGAATTGATTTTTCTTTGGTTTCCTTTATCGATGATTGTCCATTTGAAAATGGTTTGGTAAGTATGGAGTCATATGTTGTCCGAAAACAGTTTCATCTCACAATGGAAACATAATGAAACAAAAGAATATGGAGTTTTGGTTGGTTTTGGCCCTTCTTGTAGACAACGGTTTGTTGGTCATTACATTATCCAATTGGGAAATTGTTCATCTCTGTATATGCCTCTCTTGAACATTCATTACAAAATTGAATCAATGTGTGGTTCAATTGTTGCAGTTTCATCATCCAGTATCTTATATCGAAAAAGAAACTACTACATCATCAATCCATTCACAAAGACTTGTACATTTGGAGGGTCTCTTGGTCTTGGTGGTTGGGGTTTCTTTACATTGTTGAGAGATGTTCAACAACAAAAATACCACTGGGAAACTTAGAAACATTTTTATGCAGGATTTGAATCAAAATATTTTATTTCCATCAGTATTCACATGCAGTGGCGACAAACATGTCCTCTAGATGGCGATGTTTTGCAGCCCAAAAATCCCATATTGTATAATCAAACAATGTTATGGGTGGATAGTCATGTGGTTTCTAGAGCTAATCATATATGTATATACAAGTTATGTTGGATAGATCTTAATAATAACAATTGGGGGTCCCAGTTTATTCCACACTCGAATTAAACATTATCGATTAGCCTAGTATGTTATCACAATGAACTTATTTGTTTTATCAATGATGGGAGAACTACAGTGTGGTGTATAGAACAAACAAAAAATCAAAGTGATTCAACAAATTCTTTGATAGGCAATGGATGTTTAGAAGGTGGGTTGCGATGGACTTTCATGTCTAAATTGACGTCGGGCATTAATGGCAAATGCATTGGATATTTTCCTATTGCAGCACTTGATAATTACATGCTCATGTGCAAATACGATTGTCTTAATTTCGTCTTCTATGACTTCACCGACACACATTATAATGTTGTAAGTGAAGATAGAATGTTGGATTCCCCGTTATCCAGACTTGAACATCCAACAGAACTAAGTGTTGTTGAGCTTGTAGACAACATATCCATCATTTTAAGTTGCCCAAACATGGATTCAATTGATGATGTGTTTTCAAAGGGATAATATACACATTCCATACATGTTTATAACATGTATGGAATGTTGCTTGCGTGTATGTTATGCAATTTGACATGTTTGGATGCTTCATTATCATACTAATTCAAAAAAAAAAAATTCAACAAAGTTTTCCACAGTTTTGGCAATCTACATTATATTTGAAATAGAAATATATGATACATGCCAATTAATTGAATGGCTTGGATAAAAAAATGAGTAAAATATTAGTTTATATCTTATATAGCTGTGACAGTACAAATCTTATAAGATAATATTTGACAAATTTTGAAAGTTTTATGTTTTATTTTCTTTCAGCTGTACCTATAACTTGTCTATCTTCACTAATATGGGTTGACAATAGTTTTTTTTATTTTTTTGTTCATGTAGATATGTCATCAATCGAAAACAATAATTGCAACAGTGAAAAGAACATGATGGAAACATTGTCTCTCCCAAAAAAAGAGTATTGGAGAAAATACTATAAAAAAATATATTAATAAGAAACATCGTTCAATCTACAAAGATAATAATGAGGAAATCAACAAACGAAGAAGAGAACATCGTAGTGTATCCTTTGGAAATGTGGTTGATTCTCAAGGTGATCTCACTAAATTTTAGAGAATATCTTATATAATGAGGAGATCAAATCATCGAATTCAATTTCGACCATCATCGCCTACATACAGTGACGATTGTAATGAAAGTTTGAATGAATTTATTGAACTATTCATAGTTCATAATTCTGGAGAAAAGGTATATAATTATGGCATTGAGGTTTAAGGATTACATGGAGTTGTATATTTTTGAATTAGTATTTATGTGTACAATATAGATATACTTACATACTTGTTCAATGTTTAGATAACTACTTGCAACAATTTTCCGAATCAATTGTTTGATCAGCACAAGGAAGCTATACATACAAATAATAATGAAACAATACAAAATGATAACACAAACATAGCTGAAAGAAGCAGTGGAATAAGAACAATTTCTCTTGGCACAACAAAGGACATTAATTCCAAGTCTACGAGGAATGGCTCGTACAGCCACGAAAAATCTATGCGTAGAAATAAAAATGAAACAGTACAAAATGATAAGACAAACATAGCTGAAAGAAGCAGTGGGATAAGAACAATTTATCTTGGCACAACAAAGGAGACAAATTCCAAGTCTACCAGGAATGACTCATACATCCACGCAAACAAATAATTGTTAATGAATGAAGAACAAAGGATTCAAAATCCACTCAAAACCGGTTTACAAATTTCCAACTCAACAAGATCTATTTCTGTTGGAATAACCAAGGTATTTTTTCACCTATCAAAGACAACAACCATGGATTTGGACTTAACTCTAATAAAAGGACTGTTATATGCAATATTATTCCAATTTCATGTTCAATAACTAAGAGAGAAACTGTATTTAAATTTCAGGATGGTAACATCCATGGGAAACAACGCATCAGTGTTGGACATAATTGTCGAAGTAACAAGAAATCATTCAATGCCATCCCGCCTTCTGGTGATGATGACTCTCTACAAAATTTCGGTGAAAGCTATGTTTTATGCAGCCAGCCGAAGAACATGAAATTCAATCAGGAAAATAGTTCTACACCAATGAATGGTCAAGGAGTAAATCAAAACTAAATCCTGATCATTAGCCCAAGTGGATATGCACAAAGGACTATTTTTATTGATACATCAGAGTTCTTACTCATCCTATTCGTAAGCAAGTTGCATTTTCTGATGTTACGATAAGATTTGACATAGTATTTAACAACAACAATTTCACTTTTCAGGATAATAGCATCGAGGCTCGTCAAGGACAGAACAATAAAACCTCAAATCACCTGAATGATATGACGGGAACCAATCTTCAATATAATTTTCATGATGGGAGCCATATGTGTCACATTCCAGGCACTGGTACTCCACAAATACAAGTCAGGAAGATACAACGCCGCAACAATATATGAGAGAGTTCATGTCGGAATGTCTCATCTCACTTTGCGTTGAATGAAAACCTCCAGGCTTGTATCATGGTTTAAATATACATACATCAAGAAATATGGTTGAGTTTTTCCAACAAATGTCTTTTTCCCATGAAGCATTTCATGTCGAAATTGATAAATTGTCGATTGTGCAAATGTGTAGTGTTTGTCATGAATCATACCCTGGAATGAATGTTTGCAGACGAGATGACCGACCTATTTTTGTGAGATGTATGCAAGAGCGTGATATCCATATTTTATCTCAAGAAAACAACATGAATCCTGGAAAACAACCTCCTGTTTTATCAATTTTAACACAAGTTGAAGAAATGTTAATAGCACGAGTGAATCCAATACTATAGGTCACACATGCACATGGAGGCCAATATAAATACAGTTTCCATACAATTAGCTTCCCACAAGATATCATTTCAATTGTTAAGACTCTTCCTCATTGAATAGAATAGCTAGACATATTAATTGTCAGAAGAAAAGGGCCTCCCTACAAGCACTATGATTGCATTGTTAGTAGGTAACGAGTCATGGATGCATTGCATTACAAAATATGCATGGACAAATATTACCGAGATGTTGAAATCGATCCAAAATCAGTTGTATGTCTCCTAGACCAGCCAACAGATGTCTCCTCTAAATTACGTTATATCAACTCCGACATGGCTGACTCAGATGAGATTGATGCAGAAATAGGTGTATTTGGAATTCATCAACTCGAAATTCATCCTTCATCTTTTACAGCTAGAATGCGAAATGCATAAAGAGAAATAGAAGAGATATGAAACTTTGTTAATAAAGAATCTAATTTGTTAGATTTAGAGATGGAGTGGCCAGAGATTGGTTTGTCTCCAATAAATTAATACAACATAGAAGGTTTGTTTGACATGGATTTTCCAACATTATTTCCTACGGGCATTGCTGATTGGTTGCAACCACATTTGAATATTGTCCACTTACATGAATATGGTTTGCACCTACTAAAATATTGTGATCAAAGGTTTGGAAAACATCCAAGGTTTCGGTATTTTGTATTGAACATGATAATGAGACACCGAATTTAAGGAACGGCTGCTGTATTCATCAAGAAAAACATTGAAGGTGGCATACCTACAACAATTGAATATTTATGTAAGGAGTTCACTAAATTCCCAAACACCAAATTAGCTGAACGATTGATGCATTTTGGTTCATGTCTTTGAGGAACAATGGCGTACTAGAACATATGTCATAGTGATCTTACTGACATGATATCACAGATTGGTTTCCCAACTTTTTTTTTCACTCTGAGTGCAACCGATACCAAGTGGCCAGACTTACATAAAGTTATTTCCGATTCTGCACTTGTATCAGCACAAAATAGAAATAGATGGAGAACTGACAATGTTATAAACTATCCACATATTGTTGCAAAGTGTATGCATGAACGTTTCAGTATTTTTCGTGAAGAAATCATTGTGAAATACCTTCATGCTAAAGACTGTTGGTACAGGTACATAATTTCCTATTCTATTTGTTAACCTAATATTATTAATACATGATGACTTTCGTAGGTAACAAACTAATCATTTAACAAATTTAAAGTACAAATTTTGTTTCATCCTATTATTATTAATACATGATGAATTTCATAGGTATGAATGACAACATAGGGGATCAACACATATCCATGGATTCTTGTGGTTGGAAGGTGCACCAAACATGTAACAACTTGATTGGAAAGACACAACAAGAGTTGAACTGGCAAGACAATACTTTAACAATTACATAACAACATGGAATCCTCATGATGCTCACCACATAAATATAGTTGTTCATCGACCTCTACAGGAAGTTCCTTGCTTATTGGATACCAGTGAGATATTCAATACAAATCCCCTTGATGATTATGAGCAACTAGTGAATCGAGTACAAAGACACACAAGATGAAGTGTTCATTCTTGTTTACAAAAAAAAGTTTCCTCCTACATGTGCCGATACAATGCACCATGGGAACTTCAAGACCGGTCAAAAATATTTGTCAATGACAAAGGACAAAAAAAATATGAACCTACTTGCAACGATGATAGGTTAAACATTCATAACATTCCTCTTATTTCAATATGGCGTGCCAATGCTGATTTCCATCCAGTTCTTTCATATCATGCAGTTTTGAAATACATTGAAAAGTATGCTTCAAAAGCTGAGAGAAGATCAGAAAGCTGTCAAGACATGTTGACAAGGATTTCCCATGTTGTAGACTCTAAAATTCCCTCTATATGTGCATACAAAAAATTTATTGCTGAAACAATTGTGGAAAGAGATATAGGAGCACAGGAAATGTGTCATGCATTGTTAAAGCTTCCTCTTGTTATTTCTAGTTGTAGCTTTGTTTTAGTTAATGTTGGTAGAAAAATATTCAAAAGAGTTTCTTCCGACTCAGATAACAACAAATTCCTAATAGGGTCTGGGTTTGTAGAACAATACCAAAAGAGACCTCCATTTCTGGAGCACCTATATTTGATTGAAACTGCACGATATTGGTCTTATAGTAGATGTCATCAAAAAGAACCATGGAAGCCAAGAGATACACCTACGATAGTTCGTGTGTGGCCACGGTTTTGTGAGGTTCCTAACAACAATTCAGATTCCTTTGAGTTGTTTTGCCTCATTGAATTACTTCTCTATAAACCATTTAGAAACATTCAGATTGATATTGGCATCGGCATAGAAATTATTATTCACAATTGGAGGAGCCTTAGATATCAAGCTTGGCATGTCAATAGGATACCTTTGGAACCAGATACCATTGAAGAAGATGACGATACAGATCAAGATGAAGTGATTCATGAAAATGACATGGATGAGTGGGAGATGTTGTCACATCTTGTTCCTCCCAATACTGTTCAAGTTTCAGACATTGATACTCTTGGTCGCATAGACTTTGACTTGATCCATGCATGGAATAGTACTATAGGTTTAAATAGAAACTTAGAGGACCTGACAAATTTCATAAAAAATGCATGGTCAAGAGGATCCATACCAGATCTCTCACATTCTAGGTCAACTTCTCCATCCTCATTTTATGATAAACAACATCTTTGTTTTGAAATTGTTATTGAACATTTCCATGAAGGACTGAATGCAGACCCATTGAAGATGATAATTCAAGGAACTGTAGGGACAGGAAAGTCTTACCTTATACATTGCATTTCACATGAATTTTCAATGCATTCCATAAATGGAAAAATCCCTTTGCTATTGCTAGCACCTACAGGAGTAGCTTCCTTCAACATATGAGCCAAAACAATTCACTTGGAAGGCTTAGAATCTCTATTAAAGACTTCAAATATTTATAGGGTTAGTCACTTTCTGTATTCCAAGAAGAAATGTTATATGTTACACACATTTTAATTGATGAAATGAGTTTCAATGGGCCAACGTTGTTCATACAAATTGATTCACGTCTACGGG
Organism: Pseudotsuga menziesii; assembly: GCA_001517045.1. Classification (NCBI taxonomy): domain Eukaryota; kingdom Viridiplantae; phylum Streptophyta; class Pinopsida; order Pinales; family Pinaceae; genus Pseudotsuga; species Pseudotsuga menziesii. Next base: position 9,473 of record LPNX010014678.1, read on the forward strand.
AGGCATTTCCAGAAAAAAAGGTCAGTTCCATTTGGTGGAAGATAATTGATTCTTGTTGGAGATCTTGGGAAATTGTCTCTTGTCAGAGATAAACCTTTGTACGTAGGAAACATGACTGACAAGGTCTTATGGAAATATTTAAGAAAGGTTGTTACATTGGACACGATATTTTGTCAACAAGGCACAGATCCAAATCAAGTCAATTTTAATAGGTTGCTAACCAACATCAGAAATGCAAACCCAACAGTGGATGATTGGAATCTTTTAATGTCACGAATAGATACAAATATGGATGCTACTGAAAGTAATACTTTCAGTTCAGAAATCCATTTTTTTCCTACGAACACCTTGGTAAATGTACATAAACGATGTATGCTAAAGTCACTTGGAATTCCTATAGCACGATGTGTTGCTGAACATACGAAGAATAAATATTTTACTAACGCTGATGATGACCAAATTCAACAAGAAGTGATTTTATTTCCTGGTTAACAAGTGATGTTGATGTGTAACTTGTGGGTGGAAGCAGGGTTGGTAAATGGAGCACTTGGGACAGTTCAAAACATATTTTGCTTTGATGGCCAAACCACCACAACTGCAAATGTATGCTACAGTCTCTTTTGATGATTAAATTGGTTTACCATGGGACATCAGATATCCCAAAATTGTGCCAATAGCACCTATTTTTAGAGGAAATCGCAAGCAAAACCCATTGCGTATGGTTTGGGCTCTTACCATACACAAATCACAAGGTTTGACTTTACAAAGGGCAACCATCAATATCGGTATCGTAGAGAGACAAGGTTTAACTTTCACAGCAATTTCAAGGGTAAAATCTATTGATGGTTTATGAATATCTCCGCCCTTTACATTTGAAAGGTATTCAAATATGGCCAAAAGTGCATATGCTACAATCAAGAAGAAAGAAGAACAACAATTGGAATCCATTTTAGCTTAAACATCACAACTATTATGTTATTAGGTAACTTGATTTTTTATTGTATAGACATTTATATTGACCTGTTTCATTGTTATTATTTTAATTGGAAGCAAGAAATATAGATTGCAAGAGAGGAAACCAAATTACAAACAAAATAGGTTTAATCTCTATTTATTCATTGTCTCTTCATATAGTTGTCAAGAAAAAAAATTTCTCTATATGTTAACCTACACTATTTCAATATGTTCAATTACAATGCAATGTACAACCATTTGTTAAGCTCTATTACAACATAAAAATATAGTGGCAACCATTATGTTTTTTACTAATTTAATTGGATTTTTGTTCTTCATATTATTTTTGTATGTGTTCAAAGAGTAAAGATATAGTTAGTTATCTATTTTTTTTTCATAATATCCTCACAAGTTAATGTAATTTTTTTTAATTACGGTTATATCGATTAAATGTGAATGTAATGATGAAATGTGCTACAAAAATATTATTGAATGATATATTACAAGATGACATAACAATGATTTTAACATATATAACCATGACCATGCATGTTACCATTTTATGTGTTATACAACTTACATTTTGTTATATTGTATTATTTAATTATTATTGATATCGTATAATTTTAGTGCTTATGCCACATTTCCTGCAATGTTGTTTATTGTATTATTTAGTTATCATGATGTTTGAATTGATAAAACCAAATATGTTTTTATTTTCCATATTTTTGTGTAAAATCCAAATAAAAAATGGATGTAAAAAAAATCAACCATCGTGCATCAGACACCTCATAGACGAACCAAGGTTGAGACATTGATTTCAGATACATGTTCTACATCCTGGAAGAGGAAACCTTTCCAAACCATAAATTCAAAAGGAGATAAGGAAAAAATTTGGCATTATTGATACACAACAAATATTTATTTACGGTTTTCGTACATATGGACAAAGATTGTCAGGTTTTGGGTTGGTATAGGACAAGGTTGAGGATGCAATAAAATATGAGCCTAACCACATATTGGTGAAGAACTGAATTCATGATCTTGGCAAAAATATCCCAAAAAATACCGAAAAAAAAAGCAAAGAAAATTCATGGTGTCATGACAAGAAAAAAGAAAGATTGTTGAGCCACTCTCATCATCATGTATATATGAAAAAATAGTCAGAATGCATTTTCTTTCTTTTCACATCATTGTATTTATTTCACTCTATCGTTGCATGCAGTTATGTAAATGTGCTAAAGACATTTTATAAGTTTGAAATAATCTTTTGAATTTTGATTTGTTCCTAAATAATTCGTTGTCAATTTATACCTTATTTTTAAGTAGTTTTAATAGCTTTGTGTGTCCGTTGAAAGAAATTATTTTTACAATTTATTATGTTTATGTTGGTAATAACTATGTATTTTTAATGTTTTTGTTTAGTTGATTGCAAATGGATCTGAGCATTTGGAGTTTACACTCGAGTTTCTAGAGATGATTCTCCTATGGGTGCCATTTTCAACATTGGTTCATTTTTTATCAATCTCTAAACATTGTGAAGAGCTATTGTCCGGGCCATATTTTGTTAGCGCTTGGAAAAATAACAATATAATAGAAACTGGGATTTTAATTCAACTATTGGGACAGTATCAAAACCATTTTGCATATAATTTTATCAATCGTATAGGACATACATCTTTGTTGCATGTCCCTTATTCAGAATATAGATATACAATTGAATGCACAGTTGGTTCAATCATTTTACTCTCGAAATATTGTCCTCTACAAGGGCATAAGGATTATTACATCATAAATTCATTCATAAAGCGTTTCTCACATATAGGTATTATTGATATAGGAGACCATGGTTTCTTTTCTCTGATAGGAAACACTGGTCAACAGAAACATGGATGGATACTTGTACATCATAAGCGTAGTGAACACGATCCAAATTTTTTTATCTACAGCAATATCCAAAGAGTTTGAAGAGAAAAAATTGGTGCTGATGGTGAACCTACTGCTCCTAAAGATGTTGTTTTTTATAAAGGAAAAATTTATTGGTTGCATATGAAAATAAATTTTGAGGAAGATG
>LPNX010014678.1:20000-29962 GCA_001517045.1 Pseudotsuga menziesii
CATCTATCTACGGTTCAGAGGTAGCTCTGATACCATGTTGATTTTTAGAGAAGAAAAATACTTCTCTTATTTTCTCAATGATCAATGTACAGTCTGTATATAATGGAAGGAAGAAAAGTTCCTTTCACCATATTTGGTAACAAGATACTAATTACCACAAAATCAGGAAGCTAGCCAAATACAAATATAGGAAACTACGAAATAGGAAACAAACTAATAGAGATATTAGGAATTTTCCAGAATCTCTTTATTCCTAAATTAACGTAGTCAACTAATAATAAAATAAGAATTGCTGCAGCTGTATTCCTGAAAATCAGCGATCGGGTATTTCCACAAATTAAAATCAAATGAATGTATTTTGTTATCAATTGAAACTATGTATTGCATGATGTGATAACTGTATTTTCTAAATTCGGGTGGAAAATTTGGTAAAGCTTCATCACTTCTGAATCATTTATCCTGTCTTAGTTGTCAAAAGTTTTAAGGTGAATTTAGTATGAATCCTCATAAACCCTATTATACTTCATGTTCATCACTTATTTCAAATTCATATTTTTTGAAATAGGTTGATATTAGAGTTTGTGATGAGGCTCTAAAGTTAATTCTTAAGTTTTTGACATTGGTTTGGTCATATCATCAAATTATTTTCTGATTCGTTTTGACCTTTACCCTAAGATATTAATTTTATGCTAAGACATTTATATTTTTGTGATTGAATTCGTTGAATGAAGAATTAAGGTTTTGGAAAGTATTGAGTCATGTGTTAAAAAATGGTGAATCAACCTCCATTAATAACATGTTATGAAATCACAATGAATGATAGAGTAATGGTGGAATTAAGGTTTTGGTAGTTGTGCCATTCAACGGTTGATATCTGTCAATTCAGAATCATGCAAACATCACTTTCCATAACTTGCCTGTGTGACTATCCTATGGCTCATTATGCTTTGGTACGTTGTCTTCGAAACCTATTGTCTCTACCAATTCATGATATGATGGACTTACAAGAAGGTTTTCAGGGTTTTAATGAAATAGGGTATTTTGGAGTATTGCTGGTAATGCCTATACTATTGATGAAACGATTACATCTTGTAATCTGTGGTTCAAAAACCCTAGAGGTTTGTGTATCCGTTGCCATGGCTCCAGTTTCTAGATTCAAACTTATTGGTGACGAATACTTGTATGCTGCTCCAGAATGTCGAGAGATCATGTCGAGATATGGATGGTTGGAGTTCCTTTGGAAATTTTCTAAGTTTAATATGGTTGTTTCTAAGGCATTCACAGAGTCTTCTGATGGGGTTCGTGCACAGGTAGGAGACGTTGAGATTAAGCTGTCTGAGAAGTTCATTTCTCAAGCTATTTGCTTGCCACAGACTGGTGAGAAGTGGTATAAAGGAAACATATCAAGAATGACCAGTGGAAAGGGTTTCTTACCCCTGATCATTGACAAAATAAATTCAAATATGGCTTCCCATCCTGGTTATTGATGAAAAAGTGGAGGGCTCTTATGGAGCTAGTCATCATGGATGTAACTTGTGAGGGTAGGATATCTCAGACGCAATTTTATCACTTGCGACTGTTGTTGATATTTAAGGGTTACCCTGTCAATATGCCCTTTTTCTTTTTAAACAGTTTGCATAAAATGGTGACCACTTATCAGTCTAATGTTTGCGAAAAAAGTAGGAGTTTATTTCACCATGGGTTAATTAAGATTCTTGTGTCCAGTCGGTTGAAAGAATTATGTCAGACCTGGGATTCTTTCCTTGTGAGAAATGGGTTTGGGGTTAACGAGGAATGTCCCAAACAGAGTCCTAGGGTTTGACGTAGGTGGGTAAATAATGAAGAGACTGAGCTTGAAGCTGAGGACTCTGGTTCTTAAGATGATTTGAGGGATAAAGGGTTTCATCCTGATCAAACCCTTAGTCTTGAAGATGTGAAAATTGAGGTGGAAACTAGCGTTGAAACTCCTGCGAATAATTTTTAGGGTCGAGGAAGGAAACCCTCAGCTCCTTTAACCTATCAAGACAAGAGTGCTTCTCATACACAGGTTAATACGAAGCAAACAAAGACTGAAAATCAGACTAGCAGTGCTGTGAGAAAACCAGTTATACAAAGAACCACACACAGTATGATAGTTGCTCTGCTTGCCAGGAAAAATTTGAGCGTTGGGGATGTCTCAGTTATTGAACTGAGTGATTCTTCAGACCTTCGACCGAATCCAGCCACCATAGCCTCATCTATGTTAAATCTGAAATATGTCTCTATATCTGCAGACAAAGAAGTTGACAGCCAACAAGTAAATCATGAGGATAGTCAAGAAATTGATAGAAAGCCCCACTTAACTGAAGAAGCCCAAGTAAGCTTGAAAAAATACCAAACTGATCCGAATCCTCAGGCTCAATTAATTTCTTCCCTGCAAACAGACTTAAAAGAAGCACAAGTTATTCAAACATTCGCCCTGGAAGAAATTAAAGCTTTAAAAGCTGAATTGATCACTTGGGTTGAGAAATGGGACGTGTTAAGAGGGAAGAAGTTAAAATGCAAAAGAATGATGAAAAGGATTTTGTTAAAGAATAAAAAATTGAAAAGATAGAATAGAATTAACAGGACCATGGCTGTCAGGTTTAGGGCTAAATTAAACGAAGCTAGGAGAAGTGTACCCATCCGATTCTCAGTTGAGTCGGCCTTAAAAACCTGATACTTTGTTTTTGGTGACTTCTAAATTTTGTCTTTTATATCTTACATTATGCCTACAGAGGGTTTTGGATAAATTCTTACAGGTTTCTAATGTTTTGGGTTCATCAATTTCAGTTCAATTCATGGTCTAAATGATTAAATTGAGATATCTACAGAATTAACATTTTGCAGATATCTTGATCATGCTTAATTTATCATCATTAAAATTTTGCTAAACAACATTTTGTTAATATGTACAGGTGTCAAAGAAACCATTGGGATGAAAATAGATGTTGGTCTGCCTTCGTGTCTTTTGATCATGTGCGACTACTCAATAAAGATTGTTCAGGACCTACAACCGATTTGATGCTCATTTATCACTTCATTCCTATTTCTAAGTTTCTGTTAGTAGGGATTACCGAGTATGGTGTTACTATAATTGGGAGAAATTAATGCTGGAACTTTTCCAGTAAGTTGAAATTCTGCACATATCTTTCTTTCTGGATACTTTTGTAACAATGTGCCTATGAATCTGGTCATAGTTACACCTTATTTGGATAAGATTAGAATCTCTCCTAAGAAATAGTATTTCTAGTTAGTTGGTTGCGGTCTTTTATATTTTCTTTTATAAGCAACTTTAGAACGGAAGCAAGGGGTTGGAATCTTGAGACTGGTGATAAACGAATTTACTACAGCAACTTAATATTATTCTGTTTTATTGATGTTCCTCTAGAACTTTTTCTGAGGATTGCTATGTTTTATGGACATGCTGAAGACATTAGCTAAGTCTATCAGTCATTATCATGCTGTATTAATATTGTTTTCCAATGTTAAATTTATTTTCATATGTATATATCTTTATATTATATGTGAAAACTCTTGTTAATGGATTTTGAACAAATTACTTAGTGTTGAAGAATGAATAACTAATTGTCATAGAGAAAAGTGAATGAATTTCTTCATGTTCCTTTTCTTCAGTTGATAATGATATGATTTTATACAAAGTGCTGACTGTGTAAGGTGAACTTATTCATTTCAGTGTTATTGCTTAGGTGTAACTTCTTTTATGCTTCAATACTATGTTAAAGTTATTCTGGTTATGAGTTTTGTTTCATTTGCAAATTGATTTACGATAAAATGTTATTTTATTGTAATTTGATTCAGATCTGTACCTGCTGATAGTAGGCTTTCCTAATATTGCAGGATCATAGATTAAATTTTTAAATAAAACTTGTTATATGATTATCAATTTCAGCTCCCATTTTTGGGATAGTTATGTTGCATCTTAGGTCATTATAGATAGAGATTAGGAGCTACTATTATTTGTTGTTTTAATTTAAGATATTTATGAGTATTAGTTAGTTATTTTTTAGATCTTTAGTGGATCTAAGCTCTATTTAAATAATAGAGCTTACCATATACACCTTAAGAGACTCTCTACTTTGAGAGCATATTTTACAGGCAGCAGGGCCTTTAACCTGTGAAAAATAGTTACACCAAACACATACAAGATTGTTGTAAGTCGAGTGTGTGGGTTTTTTTTCAGTAGTTGGCCACAATACCTCATATGTTACATTTCCCGGCCAACAGGCCCCGAAACTGTGGGGACTTTAACCCTTGAACAATAGGAGGGTTACCCACATTGACTTGACATGACTTTTTTATATTATAGAAACTCCCGATCAGAACATCAGGGCATGACATGACTCAATTACATTACAAACACTTCCTGGAATAAACATCAAGGTACAATACATAAGAAATACAAGTGAATACATTACGAATTTACAATTACATCAACACTCCCTCTTAACTAGGAAGGTACTCTCTCGACATAATTTATCAGCACAAGTCTTCTTCTCTGTATCATCTGGATCATCATCGAGTCCTCGTCATCTTCAATTCATCTTCATCTTCAAGTCATCTTTATCTAGATCTGGATCATCTCTTGATCTAGATCATCATCACTAGATTTGGATCATCACTTGATCTGGATCATCTCTGGTTCTGGAACATCTCTGCTGGATCATCATCACAGGTGCTATCTCTTGATTCTTCTCGTCATAGGAAGTTCTACATAGCCAGCCCTTTTTCATGTTGGCTGTAGGCCTAGCTTCCATGTAGGTCTTTTCTAGCACTTATATCTGACCCTATGTCAGAATGGCCTGCCTAGCACTTATATTTGATCGTGTAGGAACCAATCCTATAATCCTATCAGAAAGGCATGCCCAGCACCCACATCTGACCATGTGGGAACACATCCCACAACATTGTTAGAAATTCCCAGCACTCACATCTGACAACCAATGTCAGAAATGCTCAGCACTTACATTCGACCATGTGAGGAACCAATCCTCCATGCCGAAAGGGCTCTGCACTTACATATGATCATTCTAGGAACCAATCCTACAATCACCTCAGAGTTGCTTTACACTTACATCTAATCATTGAAGGAACCAATACTATAATCCCCTCAGAATGGCTCTGCACTTACATCTGATCATTGAAGGAACCAATCCTACAATCTCCTCAGAATGGATCTGCACTCACATCTAATCATGTAGGAACCAATCCTATAGTCACATCAGATGGCCCTCAATCCTAGACTGATCTTTCCTGGTAACTGACTAGGTGCCTCCATTCCAAGAATGACATTCATCACTTATATCTGATCATGTAGGAACCAATCCTACAGTCACATCAGAATGGCTCAGCACTCATATCTGACATGCGAGGAACCAATCCTCTCATCATGAAAGAATGGCTCAGCCCTTACATCTGACCATGGAAGGAACTGATCCTCTCACCATGTCAGAATGGCTCACGGACTCATCACTTCCCTTTGGATGGAACCTCAATCTGTAGAACACCAAGATTCTCCCTGAAGTACTCAAACTTCACTCTAGCCAATGGCTTTATCAACACATCAGCTATCTGTTTGTCCATCGCAACATACTGGAGCTTCATTGCTCCCCTCTGCACCATATCCCTGATATAGTGATACTTGATCTGATATGCTTCGACTTTTCATGGAACATCGAGTTCTCCGACAACTTCACACAACTCTGGTTGTCACAATATATACAAGTAGCATCCAACTAGAGATCAAATAAATCAGACAGTAGCTTCCTTAGCCATACTTCCTCACAACTAGCTGAAAAAGCTGTGACATACTCTGCTTCAGCTGTACTCAGTGCCACACAGGATTTCTTCCTACTAAAACAAGAGATCACACATGATCCCATATTGAAGCAACATCCTGAAGTTCTCTTCCTATCGATGGCACTGCCTACCCAATCTAAATCAACATAACCCTCCAGGTTAATCTTATGATTCGCCTCATACTTAAGCCCATAATTAATTGTACCCCTCAGGTACCTCAGAATATGCTATGCATTAATCAAGTGAACATGTCTTGGATCTGTTAGGAATAGGCTCAAGGTGTTCACAACAAATCAAATATCTGGTCTCGTTTTCATCAGGTACATCAAGGACCCAATCATCTGACGATACATCATAGCATCAACCACTTCTAATGAAGCATCACTCAATAGATTCAGGTTCGATGCCATAGGTGTGGTCATGGCCTTGTATTCCATCATCCTGAACCTATTTAGGATCTCTACTGCATACTTCCCTTGTCCGAGGGAGATTCCATCCGCATTCTGCTACACCTCCATGCCTAGAAAATAGTGCATCATAACCAAGTCCTTCATTTCGAACTTGGCAGCAAGATTCCTCTTCGTATCGGCAATCAACCCATCCATACATGTTACAAACAGATCATCTACATATAGTAGTAGCATCACTGGGTTGCCATATTCAACCTTGTAGTAAATATTGGAATCTGCTTTACTTTTGGTAAAGCCCAAAGTAGATAGAAAGCCATCAATTCTACCGTACCATGTCCTGGGTGCCTGTTTCAAACCATACAAGGATTTCTTCAATCTACACACATGATACTCCCTGTCACGTGTCTCAAAACCGAGTGGCTTCTCTACATACACTTCCTCTTCCACTACACCATTCAAGAAAGCAGTCTTGACATCCATTTGGTGTATCTTCCATTTCATTACTGCAGCTAGAGAAAGCACTGATCTGATGGAAGTGTATTTGGCTACAAATGCAAAGGTTTCTTCATAATCTATTCCTTCTTTCTATGAGAAGCCATGAGCCACGAATCTTGCTTTATATTTTTCTATGCTGCCATCTGTAGCATGCTTGATCTTGTAGATCCATTTGGAAGTTACAATAGACTTCCCTTCTGGTCTTGGGACAACATCCCAAACATTATTCTTCATGATTGATTGATACTCTTCGATCATAGCATCCTTCCATTCTTTCTGTTCTATCGCTTCTTCATAGTTGGAAGGTTCTTTATTGATAAAGTCACATAATAAAGCTACATACCCGGAGCAGGACCTAGTCCTCTTTCTTTCTCTGTGATTCTCTTCTGTAGCCCCATATCTTTCCGCACTTTGGATAGCTTCTAATACCCAAGCAGTTTTCCTCTTGTGAGGATTCTTCTCTTGAGGTGGATCTACAGGTTCTTGAGGTTCTTCAAATTCTGGATCTTCTTCTTGAGTTTCTTCGTTCATGGTTGTGTCATGAATTCTGGGTGCTTCTGATTCTTCAGGATCTTTAGCGGGTTTCTTTCTGGATTTGTTGTAAGTTGAGTCTTTGTCAAATGTTACATCCATTCTGATGTCGATCTACTTGAATCTTGGGAAGTATATTCTGTAATCCTTCGAGCTTTCAAAGTATCCCACAAATATACCCTTCTTTCCTTAAGGATCTAACTTTGTCCTCTTTCCTTTTGGAATGTGTATGTACACTGGATAGCCGAATATTCTAAGATGGATGAATTCTAGCTTCTTGCCGAAAAAGACTTCTTCAGGTGTCTTGTTCTCGAGTACTCTGTGTGGAGTATGGTTCTGTACATACACCATTGTTCTGCCATCTTCTGCCCATAGATGCATGGGAAGATCTTGATCGTGAAGCATTGCTCTTGCAGCTTCCATGATAGTTCTATTCTTCCTTTCTACAACCCCATTCTATTGTGGATTATATGTATTGGATAACTCCCTCTTAATCCCTAAATCTTTGCATAACTCTTTGAATTCATTTGATGTGAATTCTCCACCATTATCTGATCGAAAGGTCTTGATCTTCTTTTCTGTGTGGTTCTCGATCAAGGCTTTGAATTCCTTGAGCTTGCTGAAAACTTCATCTTTGTTCTTCATAGATTATATCTATGTCTTCCTATAAAAAGAAACATAGTATACATACCCACTTAAAGAACTGGATGACATTGGACCGCATACATCGGAGTAAATGATTTCCAAGATTCCTTTTGCTTTTCTTTTGCTACTTGAAAATGTCCTTTTTGTGTTCTTTCCTTTCGCACATCCTTTGTAGACTCCTTCATGTTTTGCTTGAATTTCTGGAAGACCTTCAATAGATTTTCTTGCAAGTGGTAGTGCTCTGTAGTGCACATGTGTAATCCTTCTATGCCAAAGTTCATTTGGCTCTACTATGTCATGGACCAAAGCTTGTTCTGGATGGCCCTTCAATTTGTATAATCCTCCTTCTTGTTCTCCAATTACTATTGCATCGTTAATAGTCTTTCCTCTTGGCCACATGAGGATTTGGCCATCTACAAATGCAACCCTCATACCTTTTGCATCTAGTGTCGATATGGAGAGAAGATTCTTCTTTAGTCCTGGTAAAAACAAGACATCCTTCATTTTCATAAACTTTCCAGAGTCTAGCTTGTAGGAGGATTCACCACTACCTTTTATGGGATATTAGTAGTCATCCCCAAGTTTCACCTTATGGGGTGATTTATGCTCGGATAGTTTCTTAAAATATTCCTTGAATCCTGTCATGTGTTTGGAAGCCCCACTATCAATAAGCCAATCTTTGCTTCCATGAGTGACAATTACCATGAGAGCGGAGATCAGAACATATTCTTCATCACTTGAAGAGTCTTCACTTTCTTTTTTTACTTTCTTCCTGGGAGGATCATCATCCTCAACAGTGAGAGCATGATGTCTTCTTTTGGAGTTATTATTCTTCTTGGATACACTCTTATTCATGGGACAACTTCTAGCAAAGTGTCCTCTTTCATCACATGTATAACATCTGAGTTTGGATGGCTCCCTTCTTACAAAATTATTTTTCTGATGAGAATGCTTACCTTGGTGATGATGATTTTCCCTTCTTCCTTTCTTGGAGTGTACTATGAGAGCTTGATCTTCGCTTCCCATCTTTTCTTCTCAAGCTACTATTCGAGCTTCTTCTTGTGAACATTCTTCCCACAGTATATTGAACTTGATTAGCTTCTTCCTAGCACAGATTCCTTGGATGAAAGAATCCCATGACCTAGGGAGACCATTCAAGGTTTTCATCACAATTTCTGCATTCTCCACTTCTTCATCTACTACTTCAAGTTGTTCTTCCATCTAGGAGACCCTTGTGAAATATGACTAGATGGTCTCCTCATTCTGTACCTTTACATTCTTCAACTGGTTCCTCAAAGTCATCTTCTGGTTCATGTTCTTCCCTTCAAACAGTTTGGTTAGGGCATCAAACATAGCTTTAGGTGTCTTGAGGGAGGACACTTGTGGTATGAGGTGATCCTTGATTGAATCAGAAATAATCCTCTTTTCCATAACCAACTTCTTCTTATGTAAGGCCTTAGCCTCATCTTCCTCTGGAACTGGAACCTCCTCATTGATGTAGGAGTCCAACTCATTTTCTTCTAGGACTAGGGAGATCTTATACTTCTAGGCTCGAAAGTTATCAGCTCCCTCAAGCTTTTCATCAAGCTTGGTATGATGACACATCTTAACTGAGAACTTCAAATGGAAATACAAAAGATTTAGATCTTACCAGGTCAAGATGTCGGATATGGATTTGGAGCTGAATTTATGCAGTGTTGGTTCAGGAGCAGATTAAGGTTTGACTTTCATGGAGTTCTGTCTAACCAAATACTTTGATCTTGATCTCTAAACTTTGATTTTGAGGAGGAGATCAATCCAGGCCTGGGCTCACTCAAAAATTCCACTTCTGTGGAAAGCCCTAATTTACGGTAGTAGTGTCGAGTCCAAAACTAAAAAAGCTCAGAATCAGATTCTGTTTCAACAGAAATATGCGCCCTAGGGAGGAGAGTCAACACAACCTTCTTTTGCTGAAAATCTGTGGAGAGAGATCCAAAAAGTAGGAAGCCCTAGTTCCCACAGCTGCATAGTGTCTTCTTCTCAGGTTAGCTCTGATACCATGTT
>LPNX010014678.1:30828-251308 GCA_001517045.1 Pseudotsuga menziesii
TGCTGTAATGCAATCAACCACATTAATGAACATAACCATAATACAATATATTTGTAGAGAAATGACGCAATCGAACATAACCTTCATTTATGTCAAAACAGAATAAGCAATTGAAAATATCACTGCACCTAATCATTGTGCAAAATTACAATGACTTACATATTGTCACATTACGACATTACGAAACATAGGCATAATGCAACATGGCAATTATAGAACTTTTGCACAATCAGAATCTAATAAAACATTTCCATGACATATTAAATTTTGATTTTAAATGCTAACGTTGCAGTGTGACATTTCCAATGACAGTTATCATAACCCTTTGTCAACCTCCTACATACTATTTGAATACTTGCATACCCCAATGTATTTGTTTAATTATGAACACACAGTTTGCAAGGATTTGATGTCACATCTTCGTGACATTTTTTTATGTCGCATTGTGACATTCATCATATACATTCTAATAATAATGAGCATATGTTCATCATCAATACATATTTATTATTATATAATTATTATATAATTACACTTACTTCGCTATCATTAATATTATTTTATTAATATATAAAATAATATATTATAAATATCATGTAATTATTTTATTCCTACTTTAGTACAATTATTTTAATTTAATACTATATTTCATTACTTTGGTATCAATATTTTAATTAATAACCATTTTTTGACAATAAAATAATAAAATACATTAGTATTATTAAATATTAATATTTTCTTTGTTTTGATGTTCTATTAAATAATATAGTATAGTACTATTAAAATTATTATGAATGTACTTAAATTATATTATTATAAAATTAATATAATTATATTTATTTAACTATTTTTAATATTATTTTATTGAGATCTAAAATAATATATTGTATTTAATATTATTATGGAATAAAAATTTAATTACACTTAACTAACTATAATTATTACAATTTTACTATCATCTAAAATATTATAATATATTACAATGTATGTTAAAAACAAAATTATTAATACATGAATTGTTTCCTAATATTAATAATACTTAACTAACCAATATTATTACTATTTTGTTATTATCTAAAATATTTTAATATGTTTTAATAAAATAAGAAAAACATTATTACTAGATTAATTGTTTCCTAATATTAAAAAATATCTCTAAACTATACCATATTTATATCCAATATTCATAAATTAATATACCTTATTAATTTGTTGTAATATTGCCATACATTATTTATTATTTTAAATAATACAATGTATAAAAAGACACATTTATTTAAATCCAAATGTATATGCAATAATTAATTGTAAAAGTATTAAATTTCAATTTTAATAAATTTATTTATAATAATTAATTAAATTTATTATTATATATTACAACAATTAAATAAACAATGTTATTCCATTAATACTTTATATAATAATTAATTATATTTATTATTATATAATATAATAATTAAATAAATAATATTATTCCCATGAATACTCTGTAGATATGTGTAGATATGTCTATGCGATGTTACTATCAACAACCAAATTAGATAATGTGTTTGGCATATACTTGTTATATTAATGTTTTTCCTTATAGTATGCGCTTAACAACACATTAATTAATTTAATATGGTGGTTACTAGTACACAACCTCAATGTTTTTTACAATTTTTTAAATAAAATAAATTTAATTGATGCATCACCAAAATATACATGTATTGATGCTTACATACTGCTATATGTACATCATTTAATTTCTCAACAATTTTTTTTGTCATCCAAAACTAGTATGCGGTATAAGAAAAACACATCTGCATAACTTTTTTGTAAAATGCATACTGAAAACTACTTAAGGGTTTTGGAAAAAAAAAACGACAGGGACAATCCACAGAAGTTAGCTTGGAAGTGAAACGCATTATGATTTCATCCTAAGAGTGACCCAAAGTCTCACATACTAAAATATATATAACTAAGAAGTTTACAATGCTAAAAACCAATTCTTATTGTGAAACAGAAAACAAAAGGAAAATAAGAAGAACCATAACGTTTACAGTAATAAAGGTAACTTTGAAGGAAGAAGAATATAAGGATTTGCAACAGTGAAAGTAACTCATATATTTTCTATTTTCTTAAAAAAAAAGAAATTTATGTCATTTTTTAATTTATTGAAAGAAAAATCACTAGAAATACATCCCTTAGTTGTATGTGTCCACAACTATTCCTTACTAAATTTCTCTTCAAAAAAATCCATCTCTCCAAACTCTTCCATGATAAACTTATCCTCTATAAGTCACTCCTCAAAGTTTTTGGCAAAAAAATATTTTCTCCTCAAAGAAATCAATCTCTCCAAACTCTTCCATGATAAACTTATCCTCTATAAGTCACTCCTCAAAGTTTTTGGCAACAAAATATTTAGGGATTAGGTATTTAAAAAAATTTATAAGCTCACTCTCTTAAAATTAAATTCCTGCTCAATGTGTAAATTAATTTTTATTTATTTGATATTTCGGTTTGCTTCTATGATTCAAGCGCGCCACTGCACTATGTGTTTGAGTTGTGCACCTAAAACCATATTTAACGAACCATATAAACAGTAGTAAAAATGAACATTCATATTTACACATTTTTTCAAGATAGTGGTGCAGTGACTAGGTAATAGCACAGTGCAGGTGCATATGTGATGGCATGGCTCCCCAACCCTGCTCTAGGCTTTCAATATTGGTGCAGACGAGAGAAAGACTCATTCCATGCACCTCTGTCCGCCTTCAAATGTAATGTTACTGTAACCATGCTCTCAAACTGAACCTAACCTAAGTTAAATTCAACAAATCTCTGGATCCAAGGTTTACGTCGATGGCATTTAAAATCATGATAGATATCTCGATTTTAACAAGAATCATGCTAGGAATATGTTTATTGGTCTCAAAATAAATAATTTATTCCTCTTTACAGAGACAAAAAAAGATAGATTTCATTCAAACTCGCGGCAAGAATTTATTGCCCAATATTCCAACCAGAATGCATTTAGCATATAACGTCTACAGGTGCACTGATTCTATTTCTCCAGGGGTTGTCATTTACCAAAAAATAAAAGATTTCTCACCTATAAACTCATTCACTAAGAAGATATGTTCAAGAACCATTAGAATGCATTCAAATATATAGAGTATAAAAATGATAACAAAAAAAGCAGACATTGTCACCCAGAGAATCCACCACAATGGAAGCATAAACACACATTTTGTGTTATATAATGATTTGGAACTTCTCAGCCCACTATGCTTACAATATAAAGAAGGAATCAAAACTACTAATTATCCTCCATAAGATATACAACTATCCCTAAGATATTTCTGAGATCTCTTTCAACTCTCAACATATTCTTAGTAAGTCAAAATCAATCACATACTTGGCATTTTTATTAAACACTCACTTATCTTATAACCATTCGAATCTAATCATAAATTTAGGAAATATAATTGTTTCATTAAGGGAGTCCACTCCCTTTGGTAAACTCCAAGATCCCGTTAGGCTTGCTTAGCAAGGTTGATTTCGAGAGAATGTGATGGACTACATTGGTATAACTGACATAAGCACACTAGTGACACACCAAGACAAAAAAAACTTATGCAATTCATACTTTGTGGGGCTTTGTCCTTTGAAGAGGTGTAGATTTTAATTGGTGCGCATATATAAATAGTGCATCTGTGTGTTTCTCTTGTTAATGTCCACCACTGCAGTTACAAAGGAGCAATAAATCAAATGACGGATTCTTCAAATTCTATCTCATTCCATAACGGTTAAATTTCAAGTTCTCCTTTGTCGTCACCCAAGTAAGTGCATATTTATTTATATTTTGATTATACATTTGAATTTATGTTATATTTTTATATGCATTTGAATAATTGTGCATTGAATTTTACAAGATCCTAATTTTGAATCAAGTTCATATATAATCTATAACTCCCAAAAAGATGCAAGATCTTATCTAGAGAAACATACCGTACTGAAATTGTGGATGAAAATGGAAGGCCACTTTACCTCGCCAACTATAACATGCCATCACCTGGTAACCATCCTAGACCAATGGCACTTCATCGTGAATTAAATCTCTTTTATGACACCCTAGTAGTATGTGGTTGTTCAAAATGTAAAGGGTTGAAGGTGAACCCTAAGCATGTCACATTGTCCCATTATATTAATGTAGGACTACCCAAAGTTGGCGGCTTAATACCCCCAATTGAGTTAATGATCCAACATGCGAAAATAAAATATTGTAGGAACATTTCTGTATGCTCATACTTTGAAAAGTTGAAAACCAAATCAACCATGTTTCGTCCTAAATTGACCAATCCATCTCCTTTTACTAAGTCATCCAAGTGTTATAATGATCCATCATATGATATCAATACTATGTACAACATATGTACAAGCAAATCCAAAGTTGTATGAGAAAAGAGAAAAATGTCCAGGTAGAAACAAATGTTTGTTCAATTGTTGGAGGGTAGCAATGATTTCTCTCCTCCCATCCATCTCCAAAGTAAATACCAAACCAATTACAATCATTATTTGTTTGGAGCTTGGATATCTTCCCTCCATGTGCTTGATGTTGGGACCGAATTCTCCTATTGTTGTAACAATTACATGACCGCAAAGGAAAAAATAAATGATGCAAATATTGGATTGTTTATCCTTTCAGATGTGTTCATTCCTCCCAAACACTGAATATAACTTGTGCCATTTTTTGTCCTCTTTAGATTTGACTTGATTACTTAAATATTGTTAAAATACAAACACATTATTTCCATGTATAGTATGTGCATGAATGTTTATGCTTTGGGAAGCTTTAACATGAATAACATGTTATATATCGATGGTCATCCACACACTCATGGAAATTTTGTAGGGTTCTTAAATAGTTGTATGTACTCACTGTTCAATGCAAATTGTTCATTTGAGAAAAACTCCAATGGTGATAAATTGTTAATAAACTATAATTTTCGCAAACCACCAAATGATCGTAAATAAACAGATTTCTTTGGGAATACCTTTAGACGTTCCCTTAGGGCATAAGGAAAATATCATTAAGCAATTGTATTTTTGGATTTTCAATGGGATTAATGTTCATGTATTGTTTAATTCCACATTTATTTTATAAAGTGGTTGATTGGATGCATACTATTGGAGAAAAATACAAGCTTCTAATAAATGTGTCGTATAATGTTTTAACATACTAAATGAATAATGTTTACTAATATCATTGATTTAATGTTCAAAATTTGTGCAACTATGATTATGATGACGATCAACATGTTTACCATCTACCATTGCACACCAGTACAATTTCAAATCAAGAGAAGGCCACTAAACAATTAGAGCTCAGAGAGGAAGCATACAAATGATGTTTGAATCAACTACTTATTCAATTCCCACTACATCTTGAGTCACCAATTTAGAACATATATAGTAACACTAGTTCTTCACGGGTTGGGAATGAAAACAATGATATAGAGGTTGGCATGACAGATTTATTATAGGATACCCATGCCATGGAGGGAATATTGGTAAATCCATTCCAAGAGCATGGGCTCATGAATGATGCCAATGTTTTTGGTGCCTTCTTCAAAACAATAAATATGCTTCCACCACCCCTCTCTTTGGCCATCGATCAAGGTCTACTCAACTAAAAGAAATATTTGGGTTGCACAACTTGAAAGCAATGCATGGATGCATGTTTCTTGGCACTACTGAGGTAACTAACCATTGATTCCCAATTAAATATGCGATTAAAAGAGATTTGTTGCATGCTTAATGAAATTGTACATTTATATTTCCCACTAATTGTAGGCTACTCATAGAAAAAGTACTTCCAAGTGATAACATCCTTCGAGACAGCTCGAAGGATGCAAAGAAAATGCTAAAAACGTTGGGCGTTGTGTACATATCATATCATGCTTTTCTGAATGATTGCATTTTACATCATGCTTCTAAAACATAATCTAATGGTCTATATCCAAAGATCTCCAAAAAATAGGCATTTTCAAGAAAAATAAAATTGAAAATAAACTCTAGATGCCAATATGATGCCCTTTTGAGGAAAAACATAATTTATGAAACTGGGGTTCTACATAAAAGGTAGAGGTTGGTGCACGTGGTAATGGATGTACAATTAGTTTGTTGAGTAAAAAAAATTCTCTTCTTTCACTAACTTTTCCTATAATCTCACTTTTACAAATAAGTTTCTTAAAAAAATTAAGCGACCTACTTTTGTAAAATGAGTCACAAACACTTACAATCAAAAGTTGTATTATAAATTAAAATTGCATGCAAAAGTAACTTAAAATAACAATATCAAAGCTATGATATAGTGATTTACTTTTATAAAATAAACAAAATACACTTTACAATAAGGTTATGTGATAATTTAAAGTTGCATGAACTTTTTCAAAAACTATACTTGAATCCAAGACCTCTTAATAAAGTAAATTTCAACTAAGTGAGGTAATGCAACATATATATCAAATGTTATGAATGAAGAGAGTTTTTTTCTTTTGTTTTAAACTCTTTGCCTCAAAGTGCATTCTTTCCATGGAAACCCTTATTTTTCTTTACAAAGCACTTCAAGACACCCACACATAAAAACAAGTGGAATTTTGAATCCAAAACTTTACATCTTGGGGCAAGTTAACTAGAAACTTAGCTTACATGAAAAATAGAAGTTGTGTCTTTGTTTTTTATTTACCGAGTTCACATAAAGCACATGGAAAATAACATATGCATAAAAGAGAACAAATTTCTATATTTATGATCTATTGAGTTCTCATATAGTGGACGAAAAATATAATATGGAGACTAGAAATACAATAAACCAAGTACATAAACAGAAAATTACATAACTGAAATATTATATAGTATGAAAAAATATATAAAAAAATCCATAGATGTAAATATTATATCTTTGGATCTATTAAAATGACCATATCTTGGAAAATGAAAATCTTTTTTGTGTGAAACAAATTTTTTTTTCAATTGGAAGCAACACTCTGAGTGTAACGGAACAAATCTCTTAACCAATAAATGCACAAAAATAGAAAAATCCAAAAATACTTTAATGCATGCAACTACATAGGTTCAAGATCTCAATCAATAATGAGAGTAAGCCTTCATAAGTTCTCTAATACCATGTTTGACTAAAATAGGTTATTTCCACACAAGTCAAACACTTTAAGAAATCAATCATATAAAACGATCACATATTGGAACACCAATGTATTATGTGGTTGAAACCCTTAGAGAGAGAAACAATCCATGACCCCAACCAATTCAGCCACTTAAGACAATATATTAATGAAAAAGGAAATAATATACATATAATCTTATCATAGTTGATCATCAACAAATGACCCTCCATGCTATTTAAATAGAGATAATGAACCAATATAGTGTTAAGCATTGGATCAATATTGATCTTAAAATCAAGGAGAAGGTTAATTTTTAGATTACTTTATGTATATAACATTTTGTAACCATCATATGAAATGAGTATAAATGCATAGTAAATAAGCACACTTTAATTAAAGACATGTTGTGACCAACTTGATCTTAACTAACTCCTCAATTTTTAAATATCTTAAGATTTTGAACATCAAATTTTCTCCTCACTCTCATTGTACTTCATCGACAATAAAAAAAAAATTAAACTTAGATGTGCTCTCAACTTCTTTGGTAAGATGAGGATTACTATCTTACCTCCTCTTATAATGTAAATTTGTTATGTACCTTATTTATAGAGGAAATTCAATGTGAAAATAATAGAATATAGAAAGACTTAAAATGAAAATTAAAAAATTACCATAACAATATACAAGTGTAGAGATAAGATTACCGCAAATAGAAATGCCTTTAATGATGAAAGTAGTGTTTTCTTGCTTCTTCGAGGGGGAAGCCTCCAATTGAGAAAAGATACAATTACATTGCTTCTACTTATTTAAATAGATTCTATCATTGTTGAAACTTTCTAGTGAAGGAAATTTCTAGTAGAGAGAACCTTCTGTGAAATGTTCTAACCTCCTAGGAACTTTCTAGTGAATCAACTTTCTAGTAAGCCTTTTAGAAATATTTATCACACTTATCTAATTCATGTTAATAAACATAGACTTGGTATATAGAAACCTATTTATATAAGTAAGGGAGTTAGGGTAGGATACTAACATGTACTCCCTTTTAAAGAGTAGCCTTGTCCTTAAGGCTAGAGATGCATAAATTGTTGATTTGTATATTGTGGTTCCCATGTAGAATCCTTTTCTATATATGTTTCCACTATATCAAGAACTTGTGTATGGTGTTGTAATGGTGACCACCTTCCTATTTATCAAGGAATGCAACCATATGGAACCTTTTGAATCCAATTCCGAAAGGCTAGTTGGAATATGGTAATTAGGGATAACCACTTTTTTAAAATAGTAGAGATGAATGATTGATGAATGTTAAAGTGGATAGTTAGCTCTAATTTCTAATCCATTGGACGAACACATTTGAGTACCTTATATGGCCCGTAAAACTTGGGAGAATGATTCTAGTGATGGTTGTCCTTAAGTGAGGTCTTTTTGTAAGGTGTAGGTAGAGGAATACTTGGTCCCATTTTTCAAAATGGTGTCTGGAATAATGTTGATTAGCTTACAAATTCATCCTATTCTAATCCATGACTAGATTATCCTTGAGAATGTAGAGAATGTTGGCTCAATTTGTGAGTTTTCTCTTGACCTCGTATACCTTAGAGATAATTGGTTATAAGTAGGAGAATATTGATGGGGTTTTGGGACATAGACATGCTCAAAGGGATTCATTTGAGTGGAAATAATATGATTTTTTTATACCACCATTATTATCATGGTAACCACCGAACCCATTATATTTCTTCTCTAAAGTAAATCACCTCATAAAATGTTTAAGGAATTGTTGATAGCTTTAATTTGACCATAAATTTTCAAGTCATAAGCAATGTTAAGATTTAATTGAATGCCCTAGAGCCTAAAAAATTCTTGCCATAAATTTCCAGTGAATGTGAGGTCATGGCCCATGACAATAGATTGTGGCATACCATGGAGTTTGAATATTTATATAGGAATTCTTGACCTACCATCAATCCTTTAAAGGGTTTTTATAGAGCACAAGGGTATTTGGAAAGTCAATCAACCACAACCATGATTACATATTTATTGATTTCGGTAACCGCACAATGAACTCCATATAAATGTTAGTGCATACTTCTCACGAAATGGGAAGTGGTTTACATTCATGTAGATTTTTCACTATCGCTCCCGTATTTTGTTAGCATATGTCACACTCTACCACAAAGGTCTGGGTGTCCTTCTTCATTCCTTCCTAAAAATTGATCATTTGATCCTTTCATACGTTTTATCAAATCATGGTTGATGAATTGTGGGAGATGAATGTAACTCAGATAAAACCCATGATTTCAATGTTGAATTATCATTCAAATAAAGTCATCCTTTATATTGAATCTCTTGATTTTTCCAAGTGTAGTCTGGATATGCATGGGGTTCCATTTGAATTTGTTGGATCATGTTAGTGATATTGTCATCAGTTACACATTCATTACAAACATTAATCAACCAATCTACCATGATGAAGGAGAGTGAAAAGAATGAACCTTCTTCTTCATTCTTATGAGAGAGAGCATCACGGGGGCTTCACTTGTTGACCAATATCCTATCACGTTAGTTCATATTGTGGGTTTTAAAATTATCAAAAATCAAACCAATATATTGCAGGTATTGGGGAGATGAGGGGTTTAAGGTGGGGATGGGTAGGGTGGTTTATAAGGATTGAGGTATAAAAAGGGGTGGGGAGGAGGTTTTAAGCATTGGGAGGGGGTTTCAAAAAAAAGAGTTTGGGTCAATATCTCTCTAAATTAAGGGTATTCTTTAATATCCCACGATCGCACGTGTTATGTGAGAGGTTCACTAAGTGAAGTCCCCGTGGAGAGCATCTACTACCAAATTCTCCTTGATCTTCTTGTAAGTAATCTCATAGTCATATCGCAACATTTTGGTGACCCATTTTTATTGCTAAGGGGAAGACGTTATTTACCCCAAGAAGTATTTTAGGTGCGATGATAATTTTTAATATGGAATTTTTTTCCAACAATGTATGGATGTTAGGTGTCCACAATTTGCAATATGACCATCATCTCTTTTTCATAAGTTGTTTTCCCAAGTACCTCTGACATAGTTTTTTTGCAGTAATATCCAATGGTCTACCCTCTTGCATGAGTATTGCTCTAATGCCTTTACCTAATTCATCACATTCTAGGATGAAATTCTTAGTGAAGTTGAGAAAAACAAGTACTGGGGTGGTAAATGTAAAATCCTTTAAGCCTTGGAAATCCCTTTTTTCCATGTCATTCTAATTGAAAGCATTTTTTTAGCAAGGCTATGAATGGAGATCCATTATTACCATAGGTTTGTACAAATTTTCTTTAATAACTAGTAAGAGAAAGAAAAACTTTGAGAATTTTAAGAGTTTTTTTGTGAGGCCAATCCTTCATTACTACAATTTTCTTTGTATCCACGTGTACACCATCCTAACTAACAATATGGTCCAAATATTCAAGTTTAGAGACGCCAAATGCAATTTGGACATTTTAAGAAAGAATTGATATCACCAAGTAGTTGTAAGATATATCCCATGACATCGGAAACATAATATTACCAATTTTCACTATAGATCAAATGTCATAAAAAAAGATGAGGATAAATTTACATAATAAAAAGGTTTAAATATATTGTTTATGAGACTCTATAATTTGGAGGGTGCATTGCAAAGGAAAAAGGGCATCACCAATAACTTGTAATGGTCTTCATGAGGGAGAAAAATATGTTTTGGAATATTAGCCTCCTTCATGTTATTTTGATGATAGCTTTAATGGAGAGTTTGGTGAAGAATTAAGTACCCATCATACACAAGGTTGTCAATGATAGGAATCGAAGAAAATCCTTGAAGATATTTGTTTCAAGGTGTGGAAGTTAGGACACTTGCTAAGTACCTTATTCATTGAGGACCATGACTATTGGTGAAGAATAATGACTAGTATTGGGGCAGATGACACCATCAACAAGAAATTCATGAGCTATTTTTGAATTTAATTTTTTGGGGGAAAATGGATAGTGATATCGATGTATGTTGGTTGGGAGGCTACAAGGTATGAGAATAATGTAATAATCATGCTCATTGCAAGAAGGGGGAATTCCTTTGGGAGTTTCACAGATGGATTGGTGATTGGCCAAGGCCAGCTACATGTTAGAAGGAATGGGATGAGCAGTGATCTCAAAAACTTGAATAACATGGAATTGAACCACAATGCCTAATTGGCCCCTTTAAAAAAAAAATCCATATGGAATGAGATAATGCTTTACATTGATTTGGTTGTAATGCCTTTGAGAGTGTAGTGGCTCCGCTCCTGTTGGAAGCTTATGTATAATACACAGAAATCCATGGTGATGGGGCCTAATGTCTATAACATTTCATCACCTAGGACATATCGCAACCATCCATTTCAATAGAATATGTGTGGTTTTAAATTAATAATAACCTATTTGAAGCCACGCATTCTCACAATCACCATGTCACATACCTATAATTTTCATAATTTTTTTTTATTGGTTTATAATTTACTGCTCTTACTTGTCCCAACATGTTCTTATTTTTCGTAACATGTTATTTACTCATTTGCATGGATAATATTAACTAGACTTTTTAATGGTTTGACGACAGGGATTATCGTCCGCTTGGGGTTGACTACATTGAGATGACAACTTGGTTGCAACCTTGCTAAGGTTTAAAGTTATTTTGATAATGGTTTGCTTATCTAGAAAATAAACCTAGACATATGGACCTAATCCTAACTACACTTATTAAATATAATGTCTATGTGATTCGACCTTATGTTATGACCTATCCTACATACCATTTGGCATAAGTGGTTAAGTAAATATATATATGTATCCTTTAATCTTGGAAGCGATGTTGGAAAGTTATGTGATGACCATGTTATAAATTCTAAGCCATGATTTGGATTACAACCTCGTAAGGCACAAGGTGGAGGCTAGCTACGAGGGTTTAATGAGGTTTTAAGTGACAGTCATAAACCCTGGCTAGGAGTTGACATCACAGCCAGGCATTTTAATTAGCATGACTGCTATGCATGCGTTAAAAAGAGAGGCCTAATCCTAGACCTTCACTTGTTCTTGATCCAGATGAAGAGGTTTTGTAGGGTTTATTATTGCATTCAAACTATCATGAGTTTTGTTTCTGTTTTATTATAATGGTGGTTGGAGTTTTGTGCACCACCACTTAATCGAGTTGTGTTGCTAGCAGGATTTCCATTCGGGTATGCAATAGTTGTTTTGGTTTGCCACACTGTGATTATGATTTTTTTAAAGGTTTTTTGCGAGTGTTTAATGGCTGTGTGAACGTCATTTCTCCTTTGCACAACTGCATCCATCGTTATACTCATCGTATGGATAAGTGGAGACTCAATTTGCTTGTCTTATAATTCAATCCAAGGCTTTCCAAGCCCACAAGGTTTATTAATAGGTATGAATATTTGTTTTTGGACTTAATTTGTTAATGAGGTTCGTAATTTTGTAAAAGAGATGACCCGGTTGTTTCTTATTTATGTAGGGAAAAGGAAGAAGATGGAAGCTAGGATGAGCCAACCCTTGGTCCTCTATGCGTTTTAGCACAGGTAAGCTTCTCCCTTCGTGTACATTTTAAAAGAATTGCATTTCATATTTAAATGGGTTTATTGTAATTTCACCATTTTGTTTGGCAGGTGAAGCCAGGGTGCCATTGAAAGCGGTACCTAAAGCTCTGGATAAGCTTGGCATAACCCTTATGGCCCAAACTTGCATTCAAGGTAACTTACACCAGGTGCAGTTTTAATAGATGTTACAGTTTAATAAGAAAGGTATTATATATATANCGCTCTTCTCTATCATAACGTGAGGGATTCTACCACGAGCTCTGTTAAATATGAATAGTTTATTAAGTAGGTTATTACGGTCTATACTAACACCCTTAGGTCCATATACATGTATAGACTAGTGCGAGCGACTCCTTCACTGTACACTTGGATCAACAAGCAGCTTCAGGTATGCCTTACTTGAATGTGTAATGTTGGAAAGGATCTAGGACTACTCTGGTTTCATAGTGTTTGGGAAATAAAAGGGCTTTACATCCTTTGTTGGTTTTTAATATAAGTTTGATTTTTAATTAGCAATAGTTGGATCTACTCTTCGATTTGGAAATACATAGTGATTTTGTAGCTGATTATAGAAGGGTTTAACGATTGGATCACCGCCATATTAGATTTTGCACTTTGTAATTTTTTATTATATATATTTGGATGTGAATCAATTTGGTAGATGAATGGTTCTTGAATTGGTTTTACTCTGATTAGATATTTGTTTGATTGTATCTTGATATCGTGGTTCTGTTTAAATTAAATATTTAACATAGATCTGTCTATTATGGGTATGGAAGCCCGAAATAGAGATTGGTAAAATGTATGTTGATTAATTTTAAAAATTGATTTTAATTCTGTATGGAAAGCCTTCGGATCATAGAGGATATGATTTAGTTTATCTAGATATATTTGGTTAAAAGGATTTAGATCATTTTAAATATAATTTTGATTCATGTATTTGTATACTTATCTTGGTAAATGTTGTGACTGGTTATCTTATTTAGATATATTATTATAATCGATATGAGAATGTTGGAAATGGAGATTTGTACTCATTAAAAATAGAGAAGGAATCTTTGTTGGGAAATGTCTCGACATTTCCTATTGAATATGAGATTTGTTAAAACAAAATTGGTTTCAGTTAATAGTTTGAATAGTTTATCATTGGAACATTCTAGAGAAGATTTATTTACAACTTACAACTAGCATAGGAATTGGTCATTTATGAACCTCCTGCTCTTTAGGTCTCCGAAAGGAGTCTTGACCTGATTTGGGGGAAGATTCCTCCTGCATCACTTAAGTTCTCACTCAGTATTTTTCTCTATTTGTCATTTCCCCTTGTGGGTCAACAAACACTCTTTTAACTACTACTTCAGTTCTGATTCCTCTTGGTATTTTAATTATTCAAGAATAATAATCCATTACATTGATTTTCACTTTATTGTCAAAATATTTAAAAATAAATAAATAAATATTCAAAGTAATAAACAATTTAAACAATTGTTTGGTGTATTATATACAACTGCCCTTAGAGGATAACACCGTCCTTGGTGTTATTATTACTTTGTCTTTTTATTCTTCCATTATTTCATCTTGAAATAGAACTAAATATGCCTCCCACATATTAATTTTCAATTTCCAAGTAGACTCCTTTGGACTAAGGTTCTTCCATTTCACCTTGACATGTACGATGGTATGGTTTCAGAGTAAAATTTCTGTCCTGTCGAGAATATGTTCCAGTTCCACCTGAAATTTTCCTCTGGGTTCCACCTGTATAAGATTCTAGTCAATCACATGAGTAGCATTATGAACATATTTCTTTAAAATTGAAATATGAAAAACATTATGAACTTTTATTGTAGGTGGTAATGCTAATTTATATGCCATCAGTCCAGTTTTTGCTAAAATTTAAAATGGTCCACAATACCTGGGTGCCAATTTTGAGTATTTTCCCAACTTTAAAGATTTTTTCTGGGATTTACCCTTACATAAACATGTTCGCATACCTATAACTCTCATGGAGTTCTTTTTAATTCCGTATAAATATTTTTCCTAACTTGGGAAACCTTCAAATTGTGTTGTACAAACTCATAATGACTGTATATGGTTCTAAAAGCAGTCTTAAAGATGTCCTTGTCCTTTATCTGTACTTGATGGTATCCGTATCTTAAGTCTATTTTAGAAAATATTGTTGCCCCTCGAAACTGATCAAATAGGTCGTAAATACGAGGCAAAGTATATTGATTTTAATTGTCATTTTGTTTAGGTTCTATCAGGGATAATTTTAGGGGTGAATTTTAGCCTAGTGGGCTATTTTTCCATGTTTTTCTCCCAAAAAAGATTCGTCATTTTGCATTTTTTGAAGCCCTGTTTCGCCCAATTTTGATATGTAAACTTTTTTCACCCTAAAAATTGCCAAATTATTATATAAATGATATAAAATCCTTGGAAATTAAAATATTTTTTGAAAAATATCGCCAATCATTTTATAGTTGGTGTTTTAAGAATTGGTAATATTTGCCAACATTTATACGCTTTTAAATAAGTATGGTTCCTTAAAATCATCTCTGGGTTCTATAATATATACATAATCTTAGAGTGTTGTCTTTTTTCTTTACAAATAAAACTTATGACCCCAAAGGGGAAACACTAGGTCGAATGTATTTTTTATGATTAACTCTTGTATTTGTAATTTTAATTCTATGAGATATACTATATTCATCCGATAGAGATATTTTGATGATGGTACTAATCCTGGTACCCAATAGATTGTAAAATATATATCCCTTTTCGGAGGTAGTCCAGGAATCTCTTCCAAATTTATATCTTTAAAGCCTTTCAAAATTGGTATATATTCTATTTTAAGTTGATTATCTTTCTCTTTGTCTTCCATTATCTAAACTGCAAACAAAGTTGCATCCTTTACCCACATACCTTTTCATTTGTAAGGATGAGCTTTCTCTTATGGTAACTTTCCTTGGAATTCCTCTAACAACAACAAGATTACCTTTATCATCCAACCATGAGAATGTTTTATCGTAGAAATTTAAAATAACTTTATTTTTCTCTAACTAGTCGACTTCTATCAGTAAATCATAAGACCCTAGAGATAAAATATTTAAATCGACATGTGTTTTTAAGCCATTCATAATAAAATCACACTTTTTCATGAAGCTAGTGACCTTTCGTTTTCTTCCTGTAGCAACTTGAACTAACCAAGATTTTTCAAACTTATCTTATTGTAACTTGTATATTTCTACAATTATGGGCAATACATAACTTAAACTTGCACCTGAATCAATCAATATAGAAATGGGTTTGTCTTTTAAAATACCTTCGATTTCGACCATAGATGTTTGATTATCTGATTTTCCTATTCTTCAATGTTGTATTGATTTTGGGCATCCTTCTTGTTATTTCCCCAAGTGTGGTAGCTTCTTGAATTGAATCAACATTATTAAGAGTTTTCCTTCTTACGAGGAAATCTTTAAAGTAATGTGGTTCACCACATTCCCAACATTTTAATGGTTCTCTTTGTGCAATATTTTTATTAAAGGAAGTGGGTGTTTCTCTTTTTTTTGTTTTGTGGGATTCTGTTGTTTATAATTTTTAAAATTATTCCCTTGGTATCCCTGGTAATTATTCCCAATATTCTTATAAAACTTAGTACCTTTCTTTTTCTGTTCAAAATTGCCACGTCTTTTATTTTTCCAATTAGGTACATTCTCTCGTTTGTTTTTGTTTTGATCATAGCAGAAATTTGTTTTTCTCATTACCTCTTCCAAGGTTTTCGGATTATCATATTTGATTCTCTCTTTAAACATAAGAGGTAAACAACTACGGAAACATTGAATATTTGGTTTTTCATCAATAATATAATGTACATAAAATAATAAACTTAAAAATTTCCTACAAAGTTCTTTCATAGTCATTGCGCCTAATCACAATTCATTGAATTCCTTGGATTTCTCTTTATAATACTATTGTTATAAATATTTTCTTTTAAAATATTTCTTAAAAGTTTTCCAAGTTACATAATGTTCTTTAATGCATTTTACTTTCTTTATGTCTTGCCAACAGATATCATCTTTTCATGACAAGTTATAAATTGTCATTTTTGCTTTTAGTTCATCAGAATAGTTTTAAATTTGGAAATACTTTTTCATTCCAGATAGCAAGCTTCTTCTTCTCCTTTTTGGATTTATTCATTGAACATAGGAGGTTTGATCTTTTTAAACTCACCGGAAATTTCTTCGTACGATTTATATTTATTTTTCTTCTGGTTATTATTACTACTTTCACTAGAATATTTATATTCTTTATTATTATGTTTAGTTGATTCTTCATTTGAAGATTTAGTATCATGTTTAGAAAATTCCTTTTTTCTTACCTTACGCTTATAAGATGTACTTCTTTCAATATTTAGTTTGGGTCCTTTATTTTTTTCTTCTTCATTACTATGAAATTTAGTCAGCAGAACATTATTTAACTATTTTTGTGCTTTTAAAATGCATTCATTATCTTCCTTAACTCGTTTTAGTTCTTCCCTTAAATATTTTACTATTTGTAGGAGTTTATATGGGTTATCATTTCTAATTTCATTCATATTTACCCAGTTTTCACCGTCGCTAATGTTACCTTCTTCATTGTTTACTGGATCCTTAGGACATTATTGCACCTGAAAAATCCACTAGTGTCTGATGACCCTTCAGAAATCCTATCCTGAGATTCCTTTGGTAACTTTTTTCCAACCTTAGGTTGACCGACGCCTTTTCTCAATTATGATAGAGCGTCGTCAGTGCACTATCCTTTGGAGAAAAAAGCCTCAACTCATGTTTGTCTATTGGAAATAGGCGTCATTGGCACTCTTCCTTTGTGAGCAAGAAGCGTCAGCATTGTTTCAGCTTAATCCAAGTGCGTTGGTGGACCTAAAACATGAAAAAAAAAGATTCTAGAAGCTTCCTTATGAAGGCCTCCATGGATTTGGTTCCTACTAACTAGGGATAGGTGGCATTTGTCTTCCTCACCTGTTGGGATCACCTCCTATCCATTTCTTAAGTGAATCTCAAGTAATTTGGCCTATAAATGGATCCTTCATGGAGTGAGTGAGAGAGGCCAAAAGAAAGCACCCTTATGTTGTTGGATTGAGATCTAGTTTAGATGCAAAATAGAGTGGGATTATGTGTGAAGAAATTGTTGTAAGTGTGAAGGATTGTAGATCTGTTATGGAGGATAAAGCTAGCAACATCAAGGTTTTATGGTTGTAACTTTACTCTATTTTATTATTAATACAAAAGTGTTACCCTTTCTCGTATTTTAATGTGTGTTAATATCAGTTAAATGTTGTTAGACTCCTTGATCACTAACATAGATGATTAATTTTCCATGATGTTCTCATCTCATGCTTTTGTCTTTTGATCTCTTTTGCAAGTACTGAAGATTACAAGAAGGACTTTTGGAACAAGGACAAAGAACACTCATATCTGAGATATGATTTTAGTTCCATGTTGATTAAATTGATTGTCTAGGCAAAGGAGATGTTGTTGTGTTTATTTTGTTCTACACTTGCATCATATAGGGTAGAGGAACAAGCGGTGTCCACACCGGTTGCAAAATTCCTTGAAAAAAATTTGGCGAACACACTGGAGATAGCTTAATCTAGTTAGATCTGGGGCAGATCCAGTTAGATCGACAACTGTTGGTAACTTTCTCACTTATGAAGTTTACATTCTCTCCCTTAGCTCATTTCAGTGGATAAGGTGAGTGATCCATCTTGTTTCTTTGTTAATTTCCTCTGTTTGGAAGTTGCCTTTACTTTTGTCAGTCCAACTCGTTCCAATTTTTTTGGTTTCTTGTGCAGATATTTACTTTTTTCCATCCATAGATCTGTCAGTGCACTTAGCCTTATCTAACAGATCATCGTTTCCTCATAGGTGCCTCTTGCCTCTTGGAAGTCAGCATCATCAGTGCCTTTGTGTAGTTTGCACAGAGCGTTGTTAGCACCCTGTTGTGGTGGACAAAAAGTGGTGATACCCCAACAGTGCTCTGGTGCAGCCTGCTTCTCTACACCAAGGTAGGTCACTATACTTCCTACATTTTTATTTTTTTATGTTTCTTGTTTCTCTGAAAATTTTCAATGTGTTTTTCTTGAGTGCTTGATTGCTGAGTCTGGTGGTTTTGATAGTCTGATTCTCACTTGTTGAGCTCAGTTGGAAAACATTTATTTCTTCTTTTAGTAAAAAATTCATAGTGAAAACGGAATTGTGTGAAAGCTCAGTTTTTTATTTCTTGATTAGTATGGTCCATTCTCTAAAAGGTTTATGTTGAAAAAGGAAATCTGTAGCCTCTCTTAAATCAGATTTCTTTAAGCTACTTTATGTCCTTTATGTTCATAGTTACATTTGAAAATACAAAAATAAACTAGTTACCTTGTCTTGTTTATGCATAGGATAGTTTTATTCTTGGTTTGCATGAGTGATTTAGACAAGTAGATATTTTTTGTGTGATTGAGTAGATTTAATTTTGATAAACATTAGAGGATTCATTTTCTTTTCTTGATTCAGAGAGTTAGAGTTCTTATTAATGAAAAAGTTTTGAGTTTGAATAATTCTTTGAAGAATTGCTTGTTAGGTCTTGTAATTGAATCATTGAAATAGCATGGAATTGGTGTGTTGAAAAGAAAATAAATGGTCTTTTCCCTGCTCTAGATAGTTCTCATTGAAGGAAAAAGCAAGTTGCATCACATATAGATTATAATTTGCATCTTAAAATACACCTCACAAACATTCACTAACCATTCAGATAAAATAAATGGTAGCTTTAGGATAAAATTTTATAGAAATTTGAGTGATAGGATAGAGACATGTTCCGACGTCTTTAAACATAGGAGATGTCGTTACGTGCCTGCACTGCATCCCGGGGTCTGTGTGGTTCCTCCACGTACCATCGATATATAGAACGACCTTGCACATAACCTTGAGGTATATCGAAAGGTACTTCACATACTCGATTGTATATCGGAGGGCCCCTTTCAAATGATTGTGCATTAGACAACACTTGTCACATACCCCAATTTTGCAAAAACAATTTTATATTATTTGATATTATTTGAGGACAATATGTTAAATTTTATGCTAAGTTGTAATTGATGACTTAGCAGGGTCAAGGATATTTAATGTAATTCTGAATATTTTATTTATAAATAAATAAAGGAGACAACAGCTTAGGAGAGCTGTTAAAAGAGTGTTTACTGGTTAAATTGGTGGAGGAGACTAGTTGGAGAGCAAACTAACATGTGGCATCATCCTCAAACCACTTCCAACTGTTGCAGGTGGCAACCTCCCTACATTTGGGGTCATGATTCCCCAAGAAAGTGGAATCAAAGCAGGTGACTCAATTAATAAAAACTGACCCAAAAGACCTAGGCAATCTTTATAAAAATTCCCATTGAAGAGAGTTGAGGCTGCTCATTCTAGAGAAGTGATCATTCAGGTTGAATGAATGTACTTTAGAGAAATTCAATGGAGGGGAATTCTGGAAAGTGTTTGAGGGGATAATTGATGAATGATCTAGTTGCAGCTTTTAAGCTGAAGATCATACTGCTAAGAGCAGAGTGTTTTACTGAGATAGTTAACTAGTCAGTTGACAGAGGATTCTACTGTTTGCATTCTCCACTAGTTCTCAGCCAAGAAGACCAGGAACAGGCTCAGGGGTCCTAAGGAAGCATTGTTTGAGTGCTCTCCAAGAGATTGGTAGGGAGGAATGGCCTCCTAATGCTGTTGTCATCTATCCTAAACAGGTTCTATGTTATTTTTATTTTACTGTGTTAGTTAAATAAATATTAGTTTGACTAGTATATGAATGTTAAAGTTCAGTTTGTGAAATGTTAGAATTAGTATTCTTAATAGATTGATTGAAGAAATGAAGTTGATCTAGAAAAGTAATGAGTTAGAATGAAAATAAATTTCTAGACTGTGTTTTTCCACACCTGGAAACCAGGTCATACTCTAGCATAGTTAGAATGCTTTAAATAGATGAAGGGAAGTCATAAGAGAATGAAAATAAAGATAGGATTCGGTATCTGTAATTAGCAGAGTAATTTATTCAATGTTTAAGTTATTATGAAAAGAACGGTGTTATGGGTTATTTATGTTTACTGTTTTACTGAATATAATTAAATAAAAATGTTGGAAAAGAAATAGTAAGACTACACTAGAGTTATAATAAAGAAATATACTGATACAATAAAAATTATAGAAGATACAGTTAAGTATCTAAAGAAGGTATTAACCACACTTAAATCTTTTATCTTAAATTGTTATTTAACATAAACTAGAATAGCATTATGTTTACAAAACCTTTATTAATAAAAAGTAATCAAAGTTACAGAGTTAATATTTTAATCTTTACAAAACTATGAATCTTTACTAAGTTACAAAACAATAAAAAAATACAAATATAAAGGTAAACAGTAAATAGAATAAAACTAAGAAATTACATATTTAAGAAATAATTATTTACCAGACAAGCTCATAACCTATGCAAGTTAAACCTGAGGGTCGAAACCCTAGTTCTTCTTTTATTTTTTTTATAAACATATTCTTCAATAACAGAATAAATAAATTAAACTAGAAAAACTATAAGTTATGCATTAGACAAATTACAGTTTTATCTTAAGAACTTAGAGTATATTTATAAACTCTTTTATTTTTAAAAATACTTCATAAACAAGTTAAATAACATTATTACTCTTGTAATAATGAAATAGAAGTAAACAAAGACCAATGCACAGTTAATAAATTTAAGAATATATCTATATATGGGTTCTCTCCCAGTAAACCCTAGCTATTTTATCCTAACTGATAAATCTAAATTTATAAATTTTACCTTACAACTGAGCTACAGTCTTCACAATAACTTAATTATTTACAAGAAAATTCTTTAATAGTAAATTTATTTCACTGACAGTGAAGAAGAACAATCCTCATTTACAATAATATCTTTTATAAGACGATGTATAAATTATCACAGTATTTGAAACAGAGATCAATTAAAAACCATGAAAACAAGAGAACCTCCATATTTTAAGAAACAGAGTATGATATTACTTAGCCATAAGGCTGTAATTCCTGTTTACAAGTCAAGAAAAGCTAAATACAAGTCATGGCATAGAAGCCGTAGATACCCTACAACAGGAAATGGTTTTAATAACAAAAACTAAGTAATAACTGAAAACCAAGCATCTAAACAATGGATAATAGAAGCCGTCCTTCCTTTCCAACTGAAAACCCTTTTTTCCTTTAACCATTGCAAGCATGGATATGCCATGTTTTAACCGGGGCTTACCTGTTTGGTCTTGAAGTCAATTCAACATTGGAGAGAATTCTTCCAAGCTTATAGATAAACTATAACCTACAAGTGAAGATCGAAGACTTAATTTAGAAGCTATATTTTCTAATACTAAAACTGTAACTTGAAATTTATAAATAATAGTATGGAAAAAATTATACCTAAAGGCAAGGAACTTTGGATTCGAGGAGGAATTGAACCAGCACGACGAACAACACTTTGAAGAACAAACCCTCATGCTAACCTATGACAAAGGAAGCGGGGTTCACATTCCAAACTACACTGACGATGGAGCAGGTTGAAAGCTATGAAAATGGCAACGCAAGGAACCGACACTCTAAACTATTGACAGAGTAAAACCACTTTCACAGCAATACACTACTTGCAGAAGGAAACCAAGAAATGAACTGTGCATCACTCTACTCGTATACTAGAGCTACAGCACTTCCTTACACACAAAATGGAGCTGTAAAACGAGAACAAGCGAACCTCTCAGAGCCGCGAAGAAACCAGACAGTGCAAAGCTAAACCCTCATAGAAGAATGAGAAGTTAGGGTTACATTGTAAGTTTTTAAATTGACTATTTCTTGGTGGAGGCTTCTCCACGTGCCCACTGAAATTTTTTATCAAGCTGTGGGTCGAGCCATATAGTTCTCCTGCACTGTCAGGAAGAACAATAGTATTGCCAATCATATATGTTTTAACACTAATGATAAGGTTGGTAACATATCATTGTTATGTCGGATAGCATGGAAACCAACCCATCGATATAATCATATATTATATTCCACCAACAATACATTTTGGTATAAAGTCAATTCATTGTATGTGTTGTTCTCTAACACCACAATCAATCCATTGTGAAAACATATTATAAATTATCATCATTTACATTGAATAACACTAAATTCAATTATTGGTAAATGAATATAATGGAGATCAATATTGAAGTTAGGCCTTTGATTTATAGTCAATAGTACTCCTAATGATTCTTCACACAAACCCTATTTTTTTTTTTAAAGGAGTAATGCTATGTTTACATTAGTGTTATGCAAAATCAAAGTTGATAAGATAAATATCTTAGGTTCAAATTTGCATATATAAAAGTTAGGTAGTATTTTCTACACAAGAATATCTTCTACATTTGCATGAAGTAGATAGTGTCATAGATGAGAGACTTCTTAAAAGTTAATGATATTTGGGTTTCCATAAAGAACCAAGTTCTTATTAATCAAACCAATGTTTAGATTAAACATGGTAAACACAGGATAGTAAGACTATCAAGGGTTAAAGATAGAATCACTTAGTAATGTTAATAAGTGATGTAATTTTGTTACAATACTTGTGACAAGATGAAATTAGAAAGATTGGAATTATAACAACGACTATTGTGTAAGTGAACAATTATAATTGTAATACAATATTGAGCTGATAACTTTTCTCTACAAGAGCAAAATCAAAAGTAGGGCTAAAGGTTCTATTGTAAGCTTTTTCTTTGAAGGCCTTAGATTTATTTTCATGCTTACAAGCAGTGTTTTAGATATTAGAAATAGTAATGGCAGTAAACTCTTGTTTCAGTAAAAGTGTCATTATATTAAATCAGGAGCACCATATAGAACTTGTAAGTAACTTAGCTTATAGCTGGAAATAAGATTTTCTGAAGTAGAAGTTCATGCTAGTGAAAGACATTTAGTATGGCAAGGATATTGGTCTTTCAACATAAAATTAAAATATAGTCATAGTTGCAAAACAAATAAAGAAAAGTTACTTTACCTCGTAGTATCCTTGATCTCTATTAAGCAAATTTTTACTCTAGAATTTTATATATGCTAAAGAAGTACATCTGAAATTAATGCTTTAAAAAACTCCTATTTGTCCAAAATTTACCTGTTGAACCTGTAAGATCCAAAAATCTAGTTGAGTTAGCAATTGCTAAGTAAGCCCCAGTTTAGAACATAATTTCTCACATACTTGACAAAATCAAATCATCAGTACAGCTAGAAGCAACCGAATGCGGGTCATACACATAACATATCAAAATTAAAGTGGTATTAGTCTTTATGTGTTGAATTTAATCACTACTTTTGTTAACTGTTTCATCTTTCCGCTAGCTTCTAGTAGTTATCAAACTGCGACTATAGACATTTTATGTTATATTAAAAAAAATTAATTTTTGTGAAAATTTGGGGTTTTGACAACACTAATACATATTTTATCTCCGACGTACCCTGTGTATATCGAGAGACCCTACTAAGATTCCCAAACGATCTATGAAAATCCCTTTGGTCATCTTGTTGGAGAAATCCACCAAGAACAGAACTCAGGGAGCTACTATGCACGTTCCATCCAAGTAATAGGGTGTTTAGGAAAGGGACGGTCCCAATCCTCCTTATCGCATTTCACTGTTGGACCCTATGGTATATCGTGAGTTGTGACAACTTGAAAATCCTAGTGAGAGACTGACTATCTTAAGGCCATCCTGTCATTTAAGTCTGCTTTTAGCCTTATCTTGCGTAGGTTTTTTGTGTGTGTTTTTCTTCTTTTTTTGACCTAGAGTAGAAAAAATCATCCATCACCCTGGCTGAGCATTCTGTGAGGCATTCTCATAGATAGCAAGGTTTTCCACCTAACTCTCCTCCTGCAATGGAAGGAAACAAAGATGAAACCATGGAATGACCAACTTCTTCTAATGCTCATATAGAAAACCCTTCAACTATCAGGACTAGAAAATAATTCTTGTTTATGATAATCACTTGGCCGAACTGCCTCCTACGGCTGATACTGCTTTCCATTTTCCAATGGAAGGTCATGTTGGTTCATCAATTGAGATTGGTGATCACCCAGTTGATGATGTCAAGGGACTAGAATATGGCCCTAATGCACATTTTTGGAGAAATTCTTTAGGACAATCTATTTCCGAATTCGGAGTCACCGGACCTTGTTTTGAAAACCCCTACGGATGCTTCATCGAATGAAGAAATGTATAGAAGGTTTCAGTCATATTTTGATCATTTACAAAAATGTCGTGACTACCTTACTAATATCATTGCTTCACCTCTAGCTTATAAAGCACCCATGTTAGCACTGTTACCCCGTCTTTCGAAAACAACACCACCTAGATACCATGCCCTTTCATCACCTTGAATAGTTCTTGTCTTAGGGTCACTGACCCAAAATTTGGTTACTCAAAATCCAGTTCAAACTTCCACCTCCCATCCCCCTAATCAAAACTCTCCATCAGTTTCAATTCCCCCAATAGTCCCTTCAGCTGGGGGGCATCCTCCAGCTCAAGTTGCTTCACCTACTCATGGAGTTGTTTCTAGTATGGGGCAGAATCTATTAACAGGACCATCTGTATTAAATACACCTCCTCCCAATTCCTCTACGATTGTACCCTCTTTCATCTAGGGAGGATCCTCATGGGTCCAACCTGCTGTTAGTATACTTTCTTTGGGATATATTTATCTTGGGAATCAACCAACCACGGTTCACCAACATTATCAATCAGCACCATCGGTGACAGTCTATCCCGGAATGCCCTACCCTGGAAATGTGTTTGTCCCTTGGGGAAAACCTATTTGGTCTAATGTTCCATCCTACAGGGTATCTTTTGTAAACATTGCTAGAGGCTATGGTGGTCCACCCGGAGTCCCACCACTTGGTGGACCCTCAAAAGGACTGGTAGGACCTGGAGGACCTAGAGGATCTAGAGGATCCCAAGGACTTGGTGGACCATGTAGAGGACCACCACTTGGAGGGAAACCATCTGGAGGACCCCCACCTGGAGGCCCACCACTTGGAGGACCACCATCCAGAGGACCACCACTTGGAGGATGACCTTATGGATGTCCACCATCTGGAGGACCCCCACCTGGGGGACCACTGCCACCACCTCCTCCCGGAGGTCCACCACCACCTCCTCTCGAAGGTCCACCACCTAGAGGCCCAACCTCTAGAGGTCCACATCCCTCACGTATACCACCATTAGGTGGAACTTCTAGTAACCAATCACCAAATCAACCAGTTGTGGGGGCATCGTCCATTCCCGTTTATCAATATTCCTATGGTCCTACTGGTTTTCAAATGCCATACATGTATTACCAATATCCTCAACCCAATAAAAAATTACCATTTTTGGAAACATTAGATATGGTAGATTTGTACTAATTGATTAACAACCCTATACATCACGATCCCTCTTGGCTAGCCATTCCAATCAAGTTACCCTCGGATATACCAAAATTCGACGAAAAACCCAGTGAAGGCCCTAAGAACCATGTGATGACTTTTCATCTATGGTGTTCATCAAATTATTTGATGGATGGTTCAATCTATCTACATTTATTTCAGAGAACCCTCATAGGCGTTGCTGCAAAATGGTATATAGAGCTACCACAACACTCTTTCTATGATTTTAATGCTTTAGCAATGGAATTTTTAACTCATTTTCAACTACCAATATGGTATGAGACAGGTATAGACCTGTTAACTTCTCTTTGACAAACTACCTGAACACATATCTTCGATCACATCCATGAATGGAGACAAAGACGTAGGTTAATCAAGGCCCCTATTCCTAACCAGTTACTTGCTGATTGGTTCACAAAATATTTACTTCCCCTTATTTCTAGATATGTTTCCATGGGAGGCGTTGTTACAGAGGAGCAAGATATTATCCATGCTCAGTACTTAGACTTGGTTTATTCCCAGTCAGTTACTCTATATGATTTAATTCCTCATGCTCCCTGTCCCACATCAAACCCTTCAAGACCTACAACTAAACCACCTACATATGGCATCCTTAGTTCAGTTGAAACTCAAATGGTGACAAAATCTAATAAGAATAAAACCCAACCCGCTACACCAGTAAGACAACCATCACCACCCCCCAAAACTGCACCCCCTTTTGTTGTCACTCGCCGAGGTAAATACAGTTCAATCCGCTGAATCTTCCAGTGGAAAAAAATAAAGGTAAAAACAAATCGAAAAAATCTAATAATCAAAAGGAAGGTAATAAACCACAAAATCTAGATGTTGATTCCAAAAATAAGAGAAAGGTAAAGTACCCCTACCTAATCTGTGGAGGTTATCATTTCACCAAAGAGTGTCCTTGTCGAGAGGAAGTTAACAAGTTTTTGAAAATTTCACCCACCCCGGCAAATCTTACGGACCCTTTCCCCACCCAACAGTAGTTGATTGATCATCAATATTTGGATGGGCCTGCTTCATCCATTGATGAGGTAAAAATGATTTCAAGTAAAACCATTAACCTAAATACAAAAGCACATAGTTATGACCCCCCCTACAAAGAAGAAACCTGATGAGGTTCCATCTAAAAAACCTTCAACTTCCATCCCCCCTCCAAGAAATTGTCTTCACATTGATAAACCTATGCCTGATGCAATTTTTTGCCCACCCAAGAGTACACTTTGTAAGTCCATTATCAATCCTAACACACGTGCTTCCCAATACTATAACATTGTAGAAGATTTGGCCTAGGCACCATGCACTATGTCGTCCCTAGAAGTACTCCAAATCTTACGGACCCTTTCCCCACCCAACAGTAGTTGATTGATCATCAATCTTTGGATGGGACTTCCTCATCCATTGATGAGGTAAAAATGATTTCAAGTGAAACCATTAACCTAAATACAAAAGAACATAGTTATGACCCCCCCTACAAAGAAGAAACCTGATGAGGTTCCATCTGAAAAACCTTCAACTTCCATCCCCCCTCCAAGAAATTGTCTTCACATTGATAAACCTATGCCTGATGCAATTTTTTGCCCACCCAAGAGTACACTTCGTAAGTCTGTTATCAATCCTAACACACATGCTTCCCAATACTATAACATTGTAGAAGATTTGGCCTAGGCACCATGCACTATGTCGTCCCTAGAAGTACTCCAAACTTGTCCCACACATCGAAAAAATTTGCTAACAACACTTGGAGCTATGGATCCTGAGAATAGTAACATCATTTCTTTCAAACTGGATGACTTTAAACCTAGGCTCTCACATCAGTTGGCTTTCTAGTTAACCATAAATATTACTGTAAAGAACATCTGTCGCACCATATTAGATGAGGGAGCCTCTACTTTGGTCATGTCCCTGTCTGGTTGGAGAGCCATTGGTTCTCCTGATATTAATCATTCACCTACTACACTCAAGTCCTTTGATGGTCATGGATTTCAACCATATGGATTACTGCCCTCTCTCCAGGTAGAACTAGGGGGGAAATCAGTTTCCATTCATATTGAAGTCATTAATGCTCCTTTGGATTACAACCTACTCCTAGGTTGCAATTGATTCTATGATATGCAAGCTATAGAATCATCCATCTTCTGGATTTTCCAGTTCCCATTTCAAGGAAGGATTCAAGTTACAATAGATCAATTAGATTTCATCACACCTAATGCTATTACAAATTATGCGAACAATATTCCACTTCTGACTACCCCACAATATCAGAACATCGAAGTAGGCCTCATTAAAGACTCTTATCTTATGAGAGTCGTTCCTTTATCAAATACTCCTCCTTCCCCATAGACCACATCTATAAATATGATTTATACCTCTATCATAGACAAACGAAAGTCTATTGTTGAACCAACATCACTTACTTCTTTTGAGGAAGTCTACAATTCCATTCAAACCACCATCAACCCCATGATCAATGACCATTTGTTGTTGGAATCCAATCCATATCACCTACCATATTGGCTAGACATCCCCCCCCCCATCTCTTGATTATCTTTCGCATACATTTTCCCCTGATGAATCCATCATGGAAGTTATGTCCCTAGACGATATGCCTTGGAAAGATCATGACCATAGATCTTCTTTCCTCCCCCCTTGCCATGTGGTAGAAGAGAAATTCACATCTGTGGTTTCCTCTGATATAGTCACAAACCCTCAATCCCCAACCCTCATCTACATGGTTGATTTTGAGGGTAATTTATGCAATATTACCAAAACCATTCTGGTGGATATATTGGTGAAACCCGGTGTTTTAGAGATGATTTAGATAGGCCATATTTCTTCACCTTTAGAGGTGCAATCATATACATCCTTATTCAAGGAATTTAGAGATGTATTTTCTTGGTCTTACGAAGAAATGCCAGGGATTGATCCCTCCATTGTTTTCCATGAGATTAAAACCTACGTTGGTGCCAAGCCAGTTCGCCAAAAATTACACCAGGAACATCCGCAAAAAGCAACAACCATTAAGGAGGAAGTTGAAAAACTTCTTATGGTTGGTTTCATTTACCCCATGCCCTTAACTAAATGGGTGTCCAACATAGTCCCTGTGAATAACAAGAAGGGTACTATTAGGGTTTGTATCGATTTTAGGACAATTGTAGGGGAATTATAGGGTACTAAGACAATTTCTCCACCCCCTACATCGATCAAATTATCGATAACTGTGTCGAAAGTGTCATCTTCTCATTCGTGGATGGATTCTCCAACTATAATCAAATTGAAATTATCCCTTCAAATCAACATAAAACGTCTTTCATATGCCCATGGGGGACCTTCACCTACCGCAAACTCCTATTTGGTTTAAAAAATGTTGGCACTACATTTCAACATGCCATGTTGTATGCTTTCCATGATATCAAACACATTGTGAAGCCCTATCTTGATGACCTACCTGATCATTCCAAGCAGTGAGACCTTCATGTCGATCATCTAAGAGCTATATTTCTTAGATGTTGTCATTTCAACATTCATTTGAACCCCACAAATGTGTTTTCTATATCGAAATGAGTTGGCTGCTTGGCTTCATCGTGTCCAAGGATAGTATCTGTATTGAACCTTTAAAGATTGAATCCATCTTGGTTCTACCCGCTCCCACTAATGTAACAGAACTCCAAAGTTTTCACTTAGGGAAGGAAAATGTTTTACGTCATTTCATCTATAACTATGCATAAAAGACACACGGTTTCATGTGGCTACTAAAAAAGGACACTCCTTTTGTTTGGGATGACTTAGCATAGCATGCTTTTAACAATCTCAAACATGCTCTTATACATGAACCTGTGTTGCAAACACCTGATTAGACAAGGGATTATTCTCTGTATGTGGTTGCATCCTTGTAGACCATTGGTATGGTCCTGGTTCAGAATGACGAACACGACCAAGAACATGTGATATACTATGCTAGTAAGACTCTACTTGACTCTGAAACCCAGTACTCACATGTGGAGAAACTCGCTTTGGCCATGGTCATCGCGGTATAGAATTTTCATCACTACATCCTCCTCCGCACAACTACTGTTTATACAGATGTCAGCCCCATGTATTATGTCTTGAATCGTCAGGTACTTGGGGGAAAATACTCACACTGGATCGTTATCCTCCAGGATTTCGAGTTGGAATTTTCTAAAACCACTTCAAAGAAGTCACTTGTTTCCACAGAGATCATGTGTGACCTTCCCCATTTTACTGAGGGAAAAGAGCCCATC
Organism: Pseudotsuga menziesii; assembly: GCA_001517045.1. Taxonomy (NCBI): domain Eukaryota; kingdom Viridiplantae; phylum Streptophyta; class Pinopsida; order Pinales; family Pinaceae; genus Pseudotsuga; species Pseudotsuga menziesii. The sequence goes on from LPNX010014678.1 coordinate 61,405, forward strand.
GATTCATTACCACATGAATTTTTTTTTCTCATTAGCACGATTGACCCTTGGTATGGAGACTTTATTCTCTATCTCCAAACTCAATGACATTAGCCCAATGCCACTCATGATGAACGTTGTCGCATCCTCCACTAGGATAAGTATTACCTCATTTTAAATGATACCTTATACCATCGTGGCGTCGATTATATATTGTGACATTTTCTCACCCACGAAGAAGCTGAAATTGTCTTGAATGATTGCCACTCTGAAGCTTGTGGCGGTCACCTTTCTGGGTTGGCTACTTCCCAGAGGATCTTGCATGCAGGGTATTTCTGGCCTTCAATATTCAAAGAATATATTGAAACAGTCAAGAAATGACCACCTTGCCAAATGTTTACCACTAAGAAGCACACCCATCCTGCTCCGCTCCATCCTATCGTAGCGGTTGGCTCTTTTGAAAAATGGGGCATACACTTCGTGCATTGTAGGCCTATCTCAGTTGGAGGGCATGGCTACATTATTGTGGCTGTGGACTAATTTACTAAATGGGATGAATCATTAGGCTATTCCAACATAGGCCGAAGATGGAAAAACAACTGCATTGTTCTTATTTAACCATATCATCGCTAGGTTCGAGATTCCTAGGGCCATTGTGACCGGTCATGGGTCACATTTCCATAATAAGACGATGGCAGAACTGAGTATTAAATTAGGGTTTAAACACGATAACTCTATGCCTTACTACCCTTAGGGTAATGGCTAGTTTGAAGCGATCAATAAAATTTTAAAAATCATGCTTCAACGAATGGTAGGGAAGGCCAAATCAAATTGGAATTTGCAACTATTTTCTGCACTTTGGGCCTACATGACTATTGTGAATAACTCTACTAGTTTCACACCATTTCAATTGGTGTACAGACTTGAGGCTCCTCTCCCGATAGAATTCAAACTTCCTTCTCTAAATCTCGCAATGGAACTCTTTCCTAATACCACCATAGATGAAGAACGATTGTTGTATTTGAATAAGCTTAATGAAACTCATCTTGATGCTGCTTTAGCTAATGAGGCACACAAACGGTGGAAGAAATCCTAGTATGATAGATATGTTCAGCCCCTCTCTTTCAATGAAGGAGATATGGTCTTGAATTATGACCAGAAACATGATAAGCTGGGGGCAAGTGAATTTCAATATATATGGCACAGACCTTACATTTTCAATTTTGTCTTGGAAAAAAATGCATCTGAGTTAGTGGACTACGATGGGATACCCTTGAGAGAGCCCCACAATGGGCTTTACCTTAAAAGATACTATGCCTAGGTCATCTAGCATAGGCTCTTTGTAAATATTATTTATAGTTTGATGTGTGTCTTGTTTTGAAAAGTGTGGTTTTTTGTGTGATATAAGATGTGTTTTTCGCAAACACTACTTATGTATGTTTTATGTTTAATGGACACATGACCAATTTTACTGGTATCACAGATGGTGCTAATTATTACACACTAAATCTTGCATTGGAGGCTTGGGTACTGTACTCTCCCACAAGTGATCTGGTGATTCCAGGGGGTGTTTGTTTAGGTCCCTCCACCAATAATCTTGTAGAGTATCATGCAGTAATTGGATTGTTGATGGAATCCCTAGCTAACGATGTAAGGAAAATTAGGGTTTACCTAGATTCAGAATTATTTGTTCAACAACTAAACCGAGTCTACATCGTTAGGAACCCTCTACTCCTTCGTACATTTCGAAGGGTTAGGCTCTTAGAAAGGTCTTTTGAGTAAGTCACGTATCAACATGTTCTGAGACATTTGAATACTGTGGCAGATTCCCTAGTAATTTTTTTCCTAGATTTGTACATTGCTCATAATTAAAGTTCATTATAACCACAGGGGATTCACCTTGTTGAGCAATATCTTATCACGTTCATTCATAAAGGGGGGATTTTTAATTATGAAAAATAAGGTCAATATATTGTAGGTATTGGGGGCAAGGAATAGGGTATAGGGGGTTTATAGGTATTTGGGGGGTATAAAAAAGGGTTTCTAGTAAAAATATGAAATATATTGTAAAAATAGGGGTTTTTAATTGGAAATAAGTATTGGGAGGGGGCTCAACAAAAGGATGTTTGTACTTAATTATGAATATGTAATGAAATTAGGGGTTTTCTTTAATATCCCATGAAAGAAGATGCTATGACATGGTTTCACTAAGTGAAGACCCCGTGATTATAACATAAAAAACATAAATGTAAATTCATAAGTAGGAAAACATTCACACATCACATTTTTTGCACACACGTCTGTAAATAAGGTTTTCTATATATATATATATATATATATATATATATATATATAAACTATGAAGCTGAGATACAAAAATGGGTTGAAGAATTGAGCTTTTAGAGCCCCCAAAGTCTAGGACTGTCATAGTTCAAAATATACATATACAAGGCAAAAACTGAAGCTTCGAGCTTTTAGAGCCCCCAAAGTCTAGGACTGTCATAGTTCAAAATATACATATACAAGGAAAAAACTGAAGCTTCGAAGCTTTCAGTGTAAATACATATACAAAAAGGTGGAAATTATTTGTGGGCTAGTCATCACGGTGATGCTCATGGTAGCACATAATGGCCTGAGCCACTCTACGGAGTAGCCTAGAAAACCGTCCTAAGACTACTGTAGTATGACGTCGATAGCACCTGGTTCAGTCATCAGTGGAGACATCAGGAATCCCTACAGTCAAACACTGTAGTTTCTCCTCAATATCCTCAAGCTCCTCATCTGCCTCAGAGCGATGAAACACCATATCTCTAACTACTACCCGCCTCTCAAAAGGCGACACTCCATCTGGACGAGTAGGTCCAATGTCTGCACAAATCATTTTCACTTATCTCACCATTACAAGATAAAAATTAAATAAAATTGAAAAACTAAAAACACAATTGATAACGTCTTTCTTACCTCGATCATCCCACTCCTCTCCCTCTAGTAGTGGAAGCTTTGGATCCTCATAGGAGTTTGCTCCCTCGTAGGCATAATCCTTAATCATAAGTAACTGGTTCCTCAACCAATGAAAGAAGACTGATTCGTAGACGACCTTGGAACCCGTGCCACCATGACATGCCATGACATAGACCCATCTGAGCATCCTAGGATCCTCAACATCTAGCCTTCTCATGGCTACCTGAGGTATCATATGAGGCACTCTTTGTAGGATGAAGGATACTATCATGACTCCATAACCAAACTGTTTGAGCTACCCCCATCTGCTCTTGTTCAATTGATCTTTTAGGATGAACATTGAATAGCATACCATCGCACCATCTGAAGACTGTATGTGCCATACACTCTAGGGAATATAGCATGTGTTCCCCAGTGGTCATGTGGAAGGATCTGGTCTCAACAACTTTCCCGATGGTATAAACTAATGTCCTTAAAGGACGGTCCAGTATCTGTTTGATAGGGAGCTTCCCGGATTGGGCATGCATCCCTAACGAATAGTACCTATCAATCAGGTCATCCAGGGAAAAATCACCACCTCGTGGGCCGAATAGAACCACTTGTCTCCCTCTTCAAGACAACCCAGTTAGAAATTATGTGTCCTCAATATCAATAATCAATGTGTAGGTCCCAACCACAAAAGGCTGTTGATTATGGTCCCACATATCGATGATATACTCCAAGAGACGTCTATGCTTTCATGCCTGGAACCCTGAAGTATTTGAGTAACCCACAATTCAGAAGGGCCTCTATAGTGGTCGGATCACTGATAGCTTGGAAATCCTCTATTTCCTGCTCGTGTTCCTTCAATATTACCATGGTGTGGATACTTTGTGCACCTGCAAGGAATTGTAAACATGCATTGAAACTCACATCATAGGTGGAGGAAGCATAAAAAACAATGTTTGATGGATGAAAATTATGGTTTTGGGGTTTACCCTAGCTGCGGCGCTTTTCCTCTGCATAGACAGAGTGCCCGACGCTCCTGCTGGTTGTGGATAGAGCGCCTACAACACCTTTATCCCAGCAATGCAGAGCACCACTCTTAGGCACTACTGTCGGTTGTGGACAGAGCGCCTATGACGCCCTTTTCCCAGCGCGACAAAGAGCCGTCACTCTCCCTGACAGAACAAAAAAAAAAAAGCGCTTCCCAATGCACATTTTCAGTTTTGAAAACGCCCAAAAACCCCCAAATTTCGGTAAAAAACAAGAAACACCACCATGGAAACGAAAGGGGAGGGTCTTACCATTTACCTGTCTCAAGCGGCTCGAGAAATGACAGACCGTAGCACTCGAAATCACCAAATGAAGTTTTTCTCCTTTTGCTCGAACTCCACTTTCTCCAAATGGTAAAAACTTTTTACTATTGGCTTCTATTTATAGTAATTGGACCTTTTTTATTATTATTTAATTAAAAATTGTTTTAATTCCAAAATTACTTTAATGTTATGGGTTTTATTATTTGTTCCATATAGTTTTATAATGAAGTTGGCTTTAATTTTTTTTCAAGCTTCCAGGTCAAATCTATACATCTTGTGGCTATGATTTAAGCTCTTTTTTGTCTTTTTTCATGCTTAGAGTAGAAATGAAAAAGTATCGAGCATCTTTTACACTTTTCACATGCTCGTTAAACGGCCAGTAAAAGAGTGTCAAGTCCAATTTTGCTGCTTTTTTAGACTTGTAAAAAATGTCTTATGAAAAATAGAACTCGTTACGGAGTTATATTTAAGCTCTTTTTAGTATCCTTAAAATACAAAAAGATTGCCAAGCGAACTTGTTACATTCACGCTTCTAAAAGTATTAGAATGGTCGACTAGTCGGTAGTAGTTTATCTCTTTTTTGGACCAATTAGGCCTATTTATGAAAAATGAATACTCTGGTTGATATCATCTAGAAGAGTTCTCTGGGGCATTATTTTATACTTTTTCGGGCCTTAGGGACTAAATTGACAAAAAAGGACCTTTTTGGAGTCTCCTTGTGTCTTCATCCAGACTCTCTAAACATGAACGATACTAAGTTTACTTTCATCGGACTCATGAAACCAAACGATGAAGGACCCTATCTGGGAATGAACCCCTCCTTTCTCAGGTTCGTAAAACATGTGAGAATGGACTCATCGCTTGATGAGCTATAACGAGTGTTTATTGCCCTCTTTGAACTCGTAAAAATGAAAAAAGAGGTACCCATCCTTCAAGATGGGAAAATTAAGGGAAAGGGGAATGCTTTTCATTTGTATTTATGGCAGTTTGCAGTCCACCTTTGAACATGACACCTATCTGCATTTGCATATCTAAACAGTTGGGTATTCAGCTTGTCTCTAAGTCGATCCACTTTCGTGAGTCACCTGACTCCTTTGAGTCAATTTAAAGAATGCTTCGTCAAATTCCTTACATTACACCTAGTTTCAATCTCATCAAGTCAATGCTGCCAAGTCATTTGTCGTGCCACAAATTGTTCAAAGGACGTCTCTTTCAAAAAACAACTCGTTAGTAACTTTACCTATCCATAAAATTAGTCATGTCTGATTTAGTTTCACCACTTCAAATCAATTTTTTTTCCACGTTTCATGTTGATGATGGGGGAAACATCATGGCCCTCCTTCGACAAAGTCTATTACTGTCAACTTTAGATCATCATCCGGGAATTAGACTTAGAAACCTAGTCAAGTACCTTGAATCCTGCATACCTCAATGGAAGGTTTCCTTGCTTTCAACAGTAGGTTTTCATCAATGACCTTTGATTGGAAGATTCTTTCGAGTGTTCGACTTTAAAACATCTATTCACACTTGAGAGAATGTACTAAGATACCTTGGGGATCATTGACATTAATGGTGATTTCTCTCGCACTTCTTAACAATATACATCAATGACTGGTAATCAAGTGGTTTATGCCATGTTCCACGTCAAGACATTTATTTGCATGGCTAGAATCGTATCGGTTAGGGATTTGAATGAAGACCCTAATCAGTTAGGCATAATCAACATAATTGCCTATCTCCAAGCTGCGATGGAGTATTATTTGGAGTCTTAACATGGATCCACATTATATGTTTGGTGGTTTTGTTCAGTGTTTGAGGTCAAATAACATGGATCTACTTTGTATGTTCCATAGCCATGTTTCTCCTCCTACATCAGATGTTCATGGATCTACAGTGTATTGTTGGTATCCATGACATGGTCATCATCATGGATCTGCAGTGTATTGGTATGTAGCCATGGTTGAGTCAAACAAGTCAGTTATTGGCCTTATGCCAGTTGTGAGCTCATCTCTCATTGCCTTTGATACCAGATTAATGCCTAGCAAAGTATTTCATCTATCACTTCCTTCTAGCCTCATACTTTGGGGGGCATTCTGTTGCACCTAAAAAATCCACTAGTGCCTAATGACCCTTCATAAATCCTAGCCTGAGATTCCTTTGGTAACTTTTTTCCACCCTTAGGTTGATCGACGCCTTTGCTAAGTTATAACAGAGCATCGTCGATGCACTGTCTTGTGGAGAAAAAAGTGTCTGCTCATGTTTTTCTATTGACAATAGGCGTTGTCGGCACTCTTCCTTTGCGATCAAGAAGTGCCAATGTTGTTTCACCTTAAGCCAAGTCCGCCTGTGTACCTAAAAAATGAAAAAAAGAAGATTCTAGAAGCTTCCTTGCAAAGGCATCCGTGGAGTTGGTTCCTACTAGCTACAGAGAGGTGGCATTAGCGTTCCTCACCTGTTGGGATCACCTCCTATCCATTTCTTAAGTGAATCTCAAGTAATTTTGCCTATAAATGGAGCCTTCATGGAGTGACTGGGGGAGGCCAAAATTAAACACCCTTATGTTGTTCGAATGAGATCTGGTTTAGAGGAAAAATAGAGAGACCTTATGTGTGAAGAGATTGTTGTAAGTGTGAAGGATTGTAGATCTATTATGGAGGATAAAGCTAGCAACATCAAGGATTTATGGTTGTAACTTTACTCTCTTTTCTTATTAATACAAAAGTGTTACCCTTTCCCGTATTTTAATGTGTGTTAATATCAGTTAAATGTTGTTAGAATCATTGATCACTAACATAGATGATTAATTTTCCATGATTCTCTCATCTCATGCTTTTGTCTTTTGATCTCTTTTGCAGATACTGAAGATTGCAAAAAATATTTTTGGAACAAGGACAAAGAACACTCAGATCTGAGGTATGAGTTTAGTTTCATGTTGATTAAATTGGTTATCTAGGGAAAGGATATGCTGCTGTGTTTCTTTTGTTCTACACTTGCATCATACAGGGTAGAGGAACAAGCAGTGTCTGCACCGGTTGGAAAATTCCTTGAAACAGACATGATTCTTCTTCAGCATGCATTCCCACATCTACCATGATTCCTGCAAAACAAGGCTATTCTTCTCTTCCTGTTTTCAAAGCGATTCAAACCATAACAATAAGTTAGTTTTCTATTTTATATCAGTTTGAGTGTTGGGATTTTTTAGGCCAAGTGTTTTAACCATGCTCTCATACCATTCTATCACATACCTGTAATTTTCATAATTTTTTTTATTGGCTTATAATTTATTGTTCTTACTTGTCACAACATGTTCTTACTTGTCACAACATGTTCTTATTTGTCATAACATGTTCTTTACTCATTTGCATGGATAAAATTAACTAGACTTTAGTAATGGTTTGACGAGAAGATTTGTCCTCCGCTCGACATTGAATCCATTTAGACGACAACTTGGTTGCAACCTTGCCAAGGTGATGTTAAGGTTTAAATTTATTATGATAATGGTTTTATTATTTAGGATATAAACCTATACCTATGGACCTAGTCCTAACTACACTTGTTAAATATAATGTCTATGTGATTCGAGCTTATGTTACGACCTGCCCTACATACCATTTGGCATAAGTGGTTAATTAAATATATATATCCTTGAAGCTAGCAAGCGATGCTGGAAAGATATGTGATGACCATGTTATAAATTCTAATCCATGGTTTGGCTTACGACCTCGGGAGGCACAAGTTGGAGGCAAACTGCGATAGTTTAATGAGGTTTTAAGTGACAATCATAAACCCTAGTTGCGAGTTGACAAAGCAATAGGGAATTTTAATTGACATGGTTGCTACACATGCGTCAAAGAGAGATGTTTAGCCCTAACCCTCCACTTGTACTTAATTCGGATGAAGAGGTTTTATAGGGTTTATTACTGCATTCAAACTATCATGAGGGTTTTTTTTCTAGTTTATTGTAATGGTGGTTAGATATTTGTGCTTCATCGCTTAATGGTGTTGTGTTTCCACCATGCTTTCCCTTCAGGGTCTGCAATAGTTTTTTTGTTTGCAACACTACGATTATGAGTTGTTTAAAGGTTTTCTATGAGTATTTAATGTTTGTGTGGATGGAATTTCTCCTCTGCACAGCTGCAACCATTGTTATGCTCATCATATTGATAAGTGGAGACTCAATTTGCTTGTCTTCTATTTCGGGCCAAGGCTTTCCAAGTCTACAAGGTTTATTAACCGGTATGGATATTTACTTCTGGTCTTAATTTGTTAATTAGGTTCATAATTTTGGAACATAGTTGACCTAGTTGTTTCTTACTTACGCAGGGAAGAGTAAGAAGAGGGAAGCCAAGAGGATCCAAGCCTCAACCCTCTGTGGGTTTTAGCACATGTAAGCTTCTCTCTGCTTGTACATTTTAAAAGAATTGAATTTCATATTTAAATGGTTTTATTATAATTTCACCATTATGTCTAGAAGGCAAAGCCAAGGTTCCATTGAAAGGGGTACCTAAAGCTCTGGATAAGCTTGGCATCACCCTTATGGACCAAACTTGCATTCAAGGTAACTTACATCAGGTGCAGTTTTACTACATGTTACAGTTTAATAAGAAAGATAGTATATAGCTTATAACTGTTAACAAAATGTATGTGGGTACAAGTGTTCGATGCACGGGCTAGGAGAGAGTGGCGACAGGGTTACCTCCTCTCAAACATCATTCTTTTCTGTAATAAGGTGAGTGATTCTACCTTGAGATCTGTTAAATAGGAATATTTTATTAATTAGGTTATCTCAGTCTATACTAACGCCTATAGGTCCATGTGCATGTATACAATGGCGCGGGTGACTCCTTTACTATACACTTGTATCAACAACTAGTTCTAGGTATGCCTTACTTAAATGTTTAATGAAGGCAAGGATCCAAGGCTACTCTGGTTTCAGAGTGTTTGGGAAAGAAAAGGGCTTTACAACCTCTGTCGATTTTTCAGATAAGTTTGATTATTAATTAGCAGTATTTGGATATGCTATTTGACTTGAATATTCATGGAGATTCGGTAGTTTATTGTAGAGTAGTTTAACAATTAACTCACCGACATCATAGATTTTACAGTTTGTAATTTTTTATTATAAATATTTGGATGTGAATTGATTTTTTGGATGACTGGTTGTTGAATTGGTTTTACTTTGATTACTTAATTGTTTAATTGTTTGATTGTATCTCAATATCATGGTTCTGCTTAAAATAAACATTTAACCTAGATCTGTTTATTCTAGTAGATCTGTCTATTCTAGTAAAATGTATGTTGATTAATTTTAAAAATAGTTTTAAGTCTGTATGGAAAGCCTTCGGCTCATAGAGGATGTGATTTAGTTTATCTAGATCTATTTGGTTAAAATGCTTTGGATCAGTTTAAATCTAATTTTTATTCATATATGTGTATACTTATCTTGGTAAACGTTGCAACTAGTTATCTTCTTTAGATATATTATTATAATCGATATGAGAATGTTGAAAATGGAGATTTGTACTTGTTAAAAATTGAGAAGGAATCTCTGTTGGGAAATCTCTCGTCTTTTCCTACTGAATCTGAGATTTGTTAAAACAGAGCTTGGTTTAGTTAATAGTTTGAATTGTTTATCATTGGAACATTATAGAGAACATTTATTTACAGCTTAGAATTATGGTATATAGAAAGAGAGATATGAAATCAAGGTAGATAACTACTAACAACGTATAAGCAAGAATTTGCACTAATAAAGATAAAAAGAATACTAGGTTATACATGGTAACTTCTCAATTTATAACTTATATTTGGAATTAAAATCTACTTTCAAACTATCAGTACTAATATTAAAACAATAGATGAATTGTAGTAAGGAACCTATCACCACTGTCGGGAAAACAGGACTGAAGTTGTCATTCCTCCCAACCAACTCCTAGAGCATCCAAAACTTACTTGCTCTAGAATCCCCAAGCCTGTTTGTTGAGCCACAAGGGAAAATTTTAATCAATGCACCATCTCTATGCATCAATAGATTATTTCTCCATCCATCGACAACCTCCTGTTTATTCAATGGACATACTATTTTGTAGTATTTTTCCTAGGACTTGGTCATGTATGAGCCTCATGCTTTTTAGGGCTCCACAAGGAATCTTGTCCTGATTTTGAGGAAGATACCTCCTGCATCACTCGAGTTCTCACTCAAGAGTTTTCGCCATTTGTCATTTCCCCTTGTGGGTCAGTAAACACTTTTTTAACGGTTACTTCAGTTCTTATTCCTCCTAGTATTTTAATTAATCAATAATGATAATCCATTACATTCATTTTGACTTTATTGTCAAAATATTTTAAAAATTAAAAATAAATTTTCAAACTAATAAATAATTTAAACAATTATTTGGTGTATTACACGCCATGACATTCATCGCTCCATTAGTAGTCAATTTGAAATTTTTTTACAACATGGATATAGTAGTGTGTTTATTGGGCTACATGATGATGAATGAAGTTATGTGTGCTACCTCTGTCAATTAAGACGATGGATTTGTAATGTTTGATGTAGCCAATCAATTTGAGGATTTGGGGAGATGAAAGACTAGTCAATGCATGCAAAGATATTTAGGGTTCCAACTTTTGTACATTAGGTGGGGAAATTCCCTACGTAGATGGATAAGAGATATCTTGGGTGATATATTCAACATCCTTATAAGAAAATGTCCTCCAAAAGGGACATTCAAAGTTTTTTCTCTTTACATTTAGGCATAGGGGTGTATTTCTCATCACAATTATAGCAAAGACCTTTATGTTGGCATTCCACCATTTTAGTTGTGGTTAAATTTTGGGTCTTAAGAGGTGGAGATGATGGTGAGGAAGTAGTGGAAGGGAAAATAAGTGGATGTGGACAAGGACTAAATGGGACATTTATTTATTTATTTGAGTATTTATTGTTTTTCTTTCATCACAAAATAACAATACCTTTATTGTTGAAAGAAAAAATCACTTGTCTTTTTAAAGGGGAAACCTATAACCAAGCATAGCTCTAATTACAAGATTCTTCTAAAGAAATCCCATTACATAGATTATGTTTCTTTATATCGATTCTATCCTTTTAGGAACTTTCTAGTGAAGGAACTTTAGTAGACAAAACCTTCTGGTAAGCCTTCTAATCTCCTAGGAACTTTCTAGTAATCCTTCTAATATCCGAGGAACTTTCTAGTAAGCCTTCTTACAAATATTTCTTTCACACTATTTCTACTTCATAAGCCTTATTTAATAGATATCGATTAAATACATAAGAAACTATATATATATATATATATAATTAAGGGATTTAGGGTAAGACCTTGACACAATTTTCTAGACATTTGAAGGGCTTGTGTCATGCAGTTTGGCATTCATAGAAAATCACTTGGGACCTTCTAGCCCCTCTACCTCTAAGCTTTCTTCTTCCTCTAAAGGATTCTCTACCTTAGAAGGATTTGCTACTTCTCCCAAATATGTAGTTCGCAACATTCATACTAAGTTGCCTTCTTTATCCTTAATTATGCTACTCCATCATCTTCCAATTACACTTGTACCTTTAGCTATTATTGATTTTCCACAATTACTTGGATAATTTTGTGATAGTTTCTCCTCAAACTTTAGGGAAAGTTGGTAGGATTCTCCAACTATCCTTGTTCTCATTATACTCGACTCATTTTGAATAAAATAACTTGGTATATTTGTGTACCTAGCCACATGTTCCTCTCTTTTTTCCATCACTATGTCCATGTCTAATAGGAAATTAATAAAATTATTTTGTATATTCATTTACAATCATCTCCTTTTGCCTAAGATTCTACAACTTTTTATATAAAAATTAGAGTATATTCAACAATCAAATATAATTATCTTGGACTTTAGCCATTTTTATGTCCTATTTCTTGGTTTTTTTTGTTGTATTTTCTTTTATTTCCAGCTCCACGTTATCCCACCATAAGAATGCATGTCCTTTTAGCTTCATGCAAGCCATCTTCACTCTTTTGCTATCTTCAATTTGCTCCATCTTAAAGAACGTCTTCATATCTCTTTATCTAATCAATCCACTCTTTTGAATTTAGACTCCCTAAATAAATAGGGTTTCTATATTTGACTTTTGTGTCCAATCTATCAATGTTTTAATAATCCTTTCTTCTAGAGCTTCAATTGCCCAACTTCTTCCTGTGGAATTTCACCCTCTTGCTCCTCATCAGTCATATCATAAACTTTTGTAGTAGTCCCTCTCATTTGCATTGATTCTATGGCTTCCGATCTGACTTGAATAACTCATTAACTCATAATCCTTGACTCACATCATATTCAGCAGCTCCACACTGCCTTCCACCTCTTTGTTACATGACCAAGCTCCTCCAATGCTAGCGATTATGATGCTTCTACACAAATTCCCTTTTCTTATAGTCCTACCCAACCAAATCTCAATGCTAAAATTACAATTTCTCCTAAAACATTATATCTAAGGCTCTTCCCAAGCTAGAGTTCTCTTTAAGAGAACACTCTAATTCCAAACAAGTGCATCCCATATATATTGAGAAAACACACCCAAGCACCACCACTAAAAATTGAAAACTAAAACCACCACCACTCATACATAAGAAATATTAAGGCTTCAGCATCTAAAATCTTTTATTGCCTTGGCTAATTTTCAACAAACCTTTCTATTTACAAATTTTTCAACAAATTAAAATTTACCAAAAATATATTACTCTACTCTTCAAATTTAAATTTATCAAAATGCGTGTGTTTTTTTTCCTAACATGAACTTGCATTTTTTCTTTCTTTTTATTTTTAAATTCCTTCATTCGGTGTTCTACTCTCCAAAAAATTCGTAAAAGAAAAAAAAATCGTACACTCCAAAAGCATTAATGACTTAAAACCTTTTACTATCTTAAGAGCACTTTAGTGGGCTCAATGGGCTAATGGTTTAAAATATGCATTATCTCCCTTGACTTAATGGTTTAAAATATGCATTATCTCTCTTGACTTAATGGTTTAAAATATGTATTATCTACCTTTGACTTCATAAAATATGTATTATCTCCTTTTCACTTCAAACCACTTCAGTAGGCTCGCCGCTCATTGTTTAAAATATGTACCATCTCCTTCTGACTTCAAAGGTTCAAAATTAATGGTTTGTTAACGTTCAAAATTAATGGTTGGTTGCTCATTAGCCCCTACTAAGTTACAAAGTGTTTTATTTTCCTAACACGAGCTTAGCTTTTTTCTGGCCGAAAGAGTGCCACGTGTCATGTTGCCCCCACTTAACCCATTAACATTAAATATAGCTTAAGTTTATCTCCAAAGGTTGGACTGTCCATCACAATAGACATCAAAGTGAAAAGAGTTTTGAAGGAGCTGGAGGCTGTTGACCTCATTTAAAGCCCCACCTCCTCTTAGAACCGTCCATTAAATCAACGGAGCAGAAGCAATTGATTAGAATTCCTCCATTAGTTGTATTATTGTATACACTTTGAAATTTTGTCGAGATTTTGACCACGACCACGATGCTACAAATTCCATCAAAATTCTAGGTAATCGAATATACGGTTTCCGTAATCACAAGATTCCCCAAAAAGATTACTTTATCATTAAACTATTAGGATGTCTCTTCCATCAAAATTCTAGGTAATCGAATGTACAGTTTCCCTAATCACAAGATTCCCCAAAAAAGGATTACTATATCATTAAACTATTAGGATGTCTCTTTTTGACCGGTTGGCCACCACTCGCCCTTCCTGCCACCTTTGGATGACGCCAGTGGTGATGCAAGCAGACCAAACCTGAAACAAAGATGAAATATGATCACAATAGTCGACCGACGATGTTCTTGTCACCAGAACATCTAATGGAAACGGCTGGGAAAAGCTTGATGCTTTTCTTGAATTGCCTCTTTCTTTCCTGGAAACAGGTGGGTTGTTTCTTTCTTGCAAACAGGTGGGTAAAGTTGTTTGATGCTTTTCTTGATCGACACACCCAGTTCCTTCTTCATTTGTTCTTCTCAATTCAAAAGGTGAACAATAAAATGGTAAATATTAAATAAGATGCAATATAAAAAGCGAAGCACAATGAGTTACAACCATCAATTTAATATATTTATCTCTTTTCTTTCCATAAATTCTATGTATCTTCTAACACGTTTGCGTAATGACCAACGTTCTTTGAAAATTGACTTCCATGAAAATTCTGTTTCTGTTTCCACGAAATTTCTGATATGATATGATAATATTTCTTCCATGTCTCTCAGACTTTTCCTCCCAGTCATCGTAGATCTCCATTTTATTTCTCTATAATTACTTTCTAGTCGCCCCTATATTTGCTCTACAAAATTCTTGATCCTCATACAGCAGATTTTTTGTATGCAATTGTTTTGCAGAACATGAGCCAAGTTTCCACAGCAGAAGCTGCTTGTGCTGCTTGCAAGTTCCAGAAAAAGAAATGCTCAGAGAAATGCGTGCTCGCGCCTTATTTCCCGCAGAACGATCCCAACAAGTTCCTGTTGGTACACAGATTATTCGGAAATGGCCATGTCGTCAAACTACTACAGGTTCATTGGATTCTTTTAAATTTTAGAATAGCTTTACTGTAGAAGTATATTCTACAGCAATTAAGAGCTGAAATACCTATGCCATACATAAATTTGTTGAAGTTGAAAGAACTTATAAGTCATTTGGTTTCCCTATTTTCTTATGCTTTATGGTCATCTGATAATTACTTCAGGATCTACCAACAGAGCAGAGAGGTGATGCAGTAAGCAGCCTGGTGTACGAAGCAGAAGCAAGAGTTGCAGATCCTGTACATGGCTGTACAGGAGTAATCAATAATCTCCACAAAAAATTAGAACAAGTGCAATTGCAATTGGCTTCCGCAGAAGCAAAGCTGGCTAACATTAGCGCGCAAGAATCTAATTTCTTAACAAATCTGATTAATACAGAGGATCATCAAGGTTGGGATCCTAATTTTTGCAGCATCTCACTGCAAGAAAGTCAAGAAACACAATATACAAACGCTACTGTTAAATTGGACGACGAGGTAGATAGTCTGCTCTTATGGGACTATCGTTTGACTTGAGAACTGTTTTCACAAGTTTTTTTAATGTTTCTCACGTCTTTTTAACAATTCGCTCGTCCACTACCATATGATTTGCATAATCGCCACTAGGTTTATTAGTTAACTTTCTTTCCGTCACTACCATCTGCTGCTTCAGATTATGAATCGATTTGAGTTTCTGTGGGAGATTTGACAAGAATTTCTTCCATCATTTTGAAGTAATGAAATATTTGTTATTTTGAATATTACAACTGTAAATAAAAGTTGTATTTAATAGAGTTGCTCGCAATTGGGAATTGTGATGGCCATTACAGACATATGTTTCAAATTGGAATGAGTTATATCTCTAGAAAAAAAACTCTTTTTTATATTCATATTGTATCAAAGAAAAAGATACACAGTTTATTGTTTATTTGTAATCAAGTTAAATTAGTTCACTAAAACCATACTCTCCAACTGAAACAAGAAAAGCCCCTCATGCACAAAACGGTCATCCTTAATAAACATGTGTTTGGTCCATCCAACGGATCAAAAGCGAAGTCAATAGTTGACTTTGCTATTGGTCCGTTGGATGGACCCAACGTACATGTTTTTTTAAGCTCCGGGCTTTCAATCGTGTTGGTAAGATGAAGAAATAGCTAGGTCTGTCTGTGGGTTACAAAGAGAAATAGCTAGCTTTGTCTATGTCTGTGTTAGACACAGTTTTGTATTTTGAAAGGTAGAAGTAGTCTGCATGAGATTTCTGGGTTACAAGGAGAAATAGTTAGCTCTGTTTGTTTCTGGGTTACAGACAATTTTGTATGCCTGAGCTTAAAAAACATGTACGTTCCGTTCCATCCAACGGACCAACAGCAAAATCAACTACTGAAAGGCTGTGTAAAAGTGTAACTATATTTTGTAGATTGTCTTAAAATGGTCAAGGCAATTAAAATTTATTTAACGGTGTAAGACGTCTTCCACAAGAGAACTTCATGGCGAATCTTGTCTGCCGGATGACTAAAGTTTGCCTTCAAAGTCGTTATCACGTTTTACAATCATTTTTTAAAATATGAAATTGGTATTTAGATTTTCGAACGTTTGGAGTTACGAGTTACAAAATAATAAAATTACTTAAAGTATTTTAAAAAAAACAATAAACATAATTCTTTAAACTAAAATATAAAAATTATAATTAAAAATAAAAAATAAACATATTTTTTAAAACTAAAATATAAAAATTATAATTAAAAAATAAATAAACAAAAATAAAAATATAAAAATTATAATTTACAAAATAATAAAATATATAATAAATATAAAAATTATAATTAAAAATTAAAAATAATAAAATAAAATAAATAATTATATATAAATTATGTCAATATAATTACAAATTTAAAATATATTATACATTAAATTTTTATCATCAAAAAGTAACATTAAAACTAAAAATCGAACGTTTTTATTATAATATGATACCATAATAGTCGACTTTTGCTCTTTGTACAATAATGCTAACCCTTTCAATGTTGATGATATCATAATCTTCGACTTTCTTTAATGCTAACCCCTTCAATGTTGATGATATCACAATCTTCAATCCTTTTTCTTTTTCTTTTTCATGTTGACACATGGTCAACTTAATTTTTTTTTGAAATGATGTCTTTTTAATGTTATCAATGTAATGTACTCAAACTATTTAAAATTTTTAAATGTTGTTGAAAGATCAAAATTACCTTTTAATTAGACGAACACTTAATTTTAATGGTGTCTAGTGGTGTCCAGAGCGTTCAAAATTGAACCCTTCAGAGCTTTTCTAAAGGGTTCTAGCCATTCCTAGCAATGTAAAGATAAAATTGATTTTCAAAAAAATTTAAAATTTGAATTTTACCTTTTTAATAAAGAAGGGTATAATTTATATCAACATTTGAAAAGAAGTGTAACTTTTGAAATTATCCATCCATATAAATTTCTCAAGATGTTAAAATTCCTATGCTATAAAGTTCAATTCATCATTCAAAATATTGGAAATGTGATAAATTATAATCACTTACTCACTCATGCCATGCACTCACTGCTTAGTTGTGCGACATGGCCACTAATCATTGATGACTATGAGGAACTAGCCATCGAGATGTTACTCTGACTCCCAAGTCACTTGGGGTTGCAATCTAAAGTGTGACAATGTTTCAACAACTTCGACTATAACAAAAAATAACAACTACTAGTCTACTACTAGGCCCGAAACGAGCTCAAAAATTTGTGCCTACTACCTATGTGAACCTCGCTACCAATGTCCACTCTTTTTTCGTCAAAATGAAATTCAAAAGTCCGGTTTGATAAGTCCTCCTCTACAAGACTTCATTTCTTGCATGAATATCAATGACTCACGACAACTATAAAGAACACTCAATGTCATGCTAATACTGTAAATAATGGCATGTACAATGGTTATTAAAAAAATTTAAAAAAAAAAACAATTGTTGGCTCAAGAATAGTCTTCAATTTGATGGGTTCCATGATCGTGATGTAATCACGCTCAGTCCTTTCAAACATTTGTGGTTTCTCACTGCATTTATCCTTAGCACTACCAAAATACATATAAAAATTACTTGTCTTTACATCCTCTTCTCTTTAAATCCTCATCTCATAGTCATAACTAAGGATTATTATGCCTGAACATCCTCACCTTATAATACGAATTGGGTCAAGGCCGAAAGACAACCACAAAATATTAAATGTCAAGATGCAAAAAGTAAGATACAACTATAACTCTTATATTAAATTTACCTTATAAGTCTTTAATTAACAGTATCAACTGAGATTTGACACGTTGAATGGTTCTGGTCTTCTTATCACTCCTTACCAATGTGATTGCAAGCCATTCTTGGAAGGTGAAGTGCATAATTTTAGGTCTTCTTCCTCATTATCATGCCTTTTGTTAAGACAATAAAGAGGGTAGTGGCCTGCATCAGCATGGAAAATGTTTTAGGCATAAAAGTTATACACATTAATTGTTTTCATTAAATAATTTAAATTCCTACTAATGACTATCGATTCAGTGAACCGTGAACTGGTACAAAACACAAGAAATTTTAAAGCCTTAATCACTTAATTATACACACCTATAACTTTCTCAAATCTATCCATTAATAAACTTCTTTTTGTATTCTGGTTCAATTTAAAATGAGTTTTGAGACTCGACATACAGTGAGTTGCAAGGATTCAATTGACTTAGGCCCCTCCATCACCTACATATATGCTTTCACAACAAGCGTTGAAAAAACAATATTTGTTTTTTGCTTTTTTTTGGTGAAAAAGTTTGATTAATTTATACTTGTCAATTAAAAGACAATTATTTATGTTTCCCTTCATCTCTAAAAGGCCGAGAGAATAAATGCCCTTCCAATTGAAATTAAGACCCACCCTTCAAATTTGATCATTGGTTCGGACGAACACTTACCTCTGCTCGACAAAGTACTTATCTTGTTTGAACCATCTTTTGCAAGCGGGACTTCTCATCTTGCCTCGACTACGTCCAAAGTCCATTTAATTAATTAGTTGAGGGGTTATCTTACATTTAGGAAACCTCCATAGTATAGGTATAAAGTCTTTCAAGGTAGTTACATTGGCCTCCACAACATCCAAAGTCCATTTAATTAATTAGTTGAAGGGTTATCTTACATTTAGGCAACATCCAACATCCATAGTATAGGTATAAAGTCTTTCAAGGTAGCTGCATAAGCATATTGTTAGTCCAAATATACATGAATAAGATTGACTAGATCTCATATATGTTATTTAAATGTATTTTTCAAGAAATTTTATTAATAATTTTATGTTGTGTTTAGTGTTTCTTTATGTAAAACTTGTTGTTTATTCATACTATTTTGGTACTAACTTAGACTTATATTTTATATACGTGTGAATCTCAAATGGGAAGCTTTTGATAACTAAAGTATTTTAACAATCAATAAATAATTAATTTCTTTGATATAAATATGTCTATTAAATTGATAATAAGATCTTAAAGCATGTTCTTTTCTATTCTACCGAGAAACCAAAATTAGATCCAAGTGTCCTCGACTAACTGCCCGGGACTCAAGTAACTTGAGTCTTTATCATATTCAGGCCTTTAGAGGATTTATGAGATAATCTAGTTTAGGAGGAAGATCTCATGCTCCCATATTATTTGTAACATTATACAAATATTTGTATCTAGACCATTTAAAAGACTCTTTTAAAAGGACTATCTATTATTTGTTTAAGTAACCACATTTCTCATATTTGGGGTAGTCTTAGATCTTGTTACACATGCATTAGATTCATAAGAAGATCCACTTATATGCACTTACATGTATTACTATGACATTTACAATATTTACAGTTCTAGTGGCATATCATACTTACGCACACATGCATCTAGGGAGAATATTAAATGCTAACTTCGCATTTTATTTGTCTTTTATTGGGTTTTTTTGTGTGGCATGGATCATTTTTTTATTCTCGATTTCATGTGGGGCCACAACCCAAGAGTATATTGTCCAATCTAATGTGTATTGAGAAGGGTCACTGACTTACCTAGCTTGAGGCAGTGAGTGGGTCGCTATAATAGGAATATAGATATTATGCTAGAACTTTATATTTCTCTTGTAGATATAATAGATATTGTAGATCACAATATGATTTCTTTTACAATTCAAATGATATCTAATAGATCTGTTAGATAGATTTTCATGTCAATCTTTATATAGTAGTTGTTTAGCACAATACTCAAATCGACTAACTCTTTACTTTATTAAATATATACATATTATTCAATATATAATATCTCTTACTTTTGTGAGTTTTTGCTTTTACATTATTTATTTTATATAAACATAATGCAATAGATTTTGACACCCAATGCCATAGTTACGATCAATATACTTAATGAATATGTACTATATTTGTTGTTCAATGAAATAGTTAGGGATCACATTAACAATAATAATAATAATAACATTTGTAATAGATTAGTTGCCCAATGCAACCATTATGGCAATTAAAATTAATAAGTCTCTAGTACTAGACTCTACTTCCTAATGCAACGGTTAGGATCACTTTATAAGATCAATTTAATGTACAAGATTTTTCTTCCCAATGCAACAATTAGGCACATACAAAATCAATGTACTTGGACTAGATTTTGTTGAACAATGCAGTAGATAGGAACACATATAAAACCAATATACTTGTATTAAATTTATTCGTGGCATTAACGATATGTTTATCTATTTCTAAGATGTAGTGGTACATTTATTTATGTTTCTAGCTTAGTACATTACATGCACATTTTCAAATTTCTTTAATTTCAAGTAGTTGAATAGTATATTGTTAGATTACTCTAGGGAATTCTCAAATACAGTCTTTTCTCGCATCACAAACATCATCATTACTTCCCCATAACTAGCTTTCAATCATTGAAATAAGATGCATGCATAGACATAACTATAGAAACTATATTTCAGAAGTCAACAATACTTAGTAACAAAAAATATAAAGGTTAGAAACTCATCTGTTTAGATTACATAAGACAATCTACAACTATTGTTGTGAATCCCCTTATTCACCCAACCATAGATCTATATGAAACTTTTAGTCTGTGTTTCCCGATAGTCATCTTCGAGCCAGGTCTTGTTCTCTCTAGGAATTGGTTCTTAGGATCTTTCATCTTTTTTTTAATTCTTCTTAATTGTATATCTACATAACTAGCATGGGGTCCATAACTATCCAAGAAAATATTTTACCAGTATCCATGTAATATCCCCAATTTTTTTACTTAGAATGTATTTAATCAAAAATTATGTAAATGATGTAAATATGCTAGTATGGATTCCCAGAGCAGAGATCAAGGCCAAGATCGACTAGTGAATGACTAGGCATGTATGATGTAAATATTGTTATTTGGAATATATGGTTGGTTTGTCATGCTAACTCAAAATATATGTAAATATTATGTTGCATAAATAATAAAAATGGTCCAAGGTGGTTGTGTAAAGACCAATAGAGGGGCTATGATTCCACCAATGGGGAAGAGGAAAGGGGGGCATATGGGAGACTAAATCCTTTGCTACCAAGTGTTAACCATAGAACTCATCCAAATTCTTCCATGACATTTAAATGAGGAAATCACCTTCTTTTGACTATTTCCAATCATTGAATCTATGTGTGAGGTTGGCGGGAAAAGTCACCTCATGCAGTTATTGCAGCATGGGGTTGAATGCACTTTTGTGACAGTTCTGTCAAATGTGAAAATCTAGTTTGTAGCTTCCAGGATTTCTTTCTTATATGGTCTAAAGTTATGTCAGTTGTCTTTTCACCATTATCTCATATCCTATGGAGTCAACATTCATTCTATAATCTTCTCATTCATATCCACACTATGTAGAACTCCCCATTGTTATTCATGACCATTACTATACTACGTATTATCTAGAAATATGAATTGAGAGACAGGATTGTAAATTTGAAGAAAAAATAGATGGTTGTAGGTGGGCACAGAGGTTGGAAAGATAGGAACCCTTATCCATTGAGTTATGTTACTCATAAATTCTTTAGAAGCCACAAGTTGAGGCTACATGTGGTTCTCCAATAACACATATTAGATTGGAATCCTTCTATGCACACACTAGAAGCACCTAACAAGAGAATCATGGATTAGTGATGAGGATGATTGAGCACATAAGGGTATTGTTTGGGGCAAGTATTTTTGGAGCCAAGGTTGTGGTGGTTTTGTGAGATCCTTGTAGATATTTGTATGAGCATTTAACTAAGCATAGAGCGCAAAACAAGTTGTGGATGATAGAGATAATCTTGTAAGCGTTTCCTTTTCCATGGTGGCCTCTTAGCAGAAAGAGTATATGTTTGACAATGCGCCTATGATTGGGTGGAAAATATCTCTTACACATCCAGTTGCATGGATATATTCTTTATTTAAAGATAAGTATTCTTTTGTATTTGAGTATGCAATGTTATTATTTAATTCATGTTATGATTATGTTGGTATATGCATGCTAGATGTGTATGGATAGAGTTTATTTATGTTGTGTATTATTATTTATGTATTTGCACAAATATATTAAATGTTATGAATTTGTAGTATGGCTTTGCGATGGAATTTAGAAGCCCATAGTTAGTTCATGTCCCCCTCTATTGGTCTGATTGATGGAAGGGGATGTGATAGAGTGGTATCAGAGCTTCTAGTTGCAATATAAGAGATATATGGGCTAGAAGTCCATATTTACAAGTAGAAATCATAAATGGTTTTAGAGAAATTGGGTTCTGTTAAGTGGCAAATAAGGGGCTAGAAGTAATTTCAGATTAAGTTTGAAATAATACCCCTTATTACCAAGCTGAAATTTTGTCTTACTACAAAATTTGAGAAATTTGGGAATTTTATGGTAGGCCCCACCCAAGCCACGTGGAGGGGTGATGTGGAGGAGCCACGTGGGATGGAGGTTCGATGTGGAAGGGCTATGTGGGAATAAGGTGCGATGTAGAATATACACATTAGATCCACATGCATGGTTGATTGCATGTGATAGATTATGGAGGTGGAGGAGATCAAATCATCTAACAGTAGTGGAGATTAATGGTTGACAGTGCTTCAGGCTTGTGAAGGTGCACGAGAGTTAATTAATTAGCATGAGCCTAAAGGGAAAACCACCATGTCAATGTGTTATCCATTTGTGCATTTAGTCTCGTAAAATTAGTTTAAGGAAACCACTTCTCATGGAACTTGAAGAGGCCACAAGGGGGAAAGCCCCCTTGACCCCATTTTTTTATAAATATACAAATGTAGTTATGGAGTTCCATTATAGCTACTGGAATAGTTTAAAATGGGGAAAAGTGTGGAGCTTGAAGGGGTGATTCAAATGTTTATGCGACTTGATATAACTTGACAATATGATTTGAACCTAGAATATATAAAAAAATATAATTTTCTAAGAATATAATGCACCTAACAAATGTGTTTATATGAACATTTTGCAAATTCAAAATTATATCAGTGACTATGAAGGGTTAGCATTGAGTATAATGTAGTTGGGAAATCTTTGGTTTTTGTTGGGACAAGAAGATCATCATTATGGGTGATGCAGATGATCCTTGGGAGGATAAGACAAATGTTATGGGAGAGAATATATAGGTTGAGAATGCAGAGACAAAACCCAATGGTAGAAGAAACCAAGAAACTACCACAGACATTGCATAAATCATAGGGGGGCTAAGGGTGGAGATGCATATTTGCAGAGTAGACAATAAGAGGTAGATTAGAGCTCAAAAGGAATGTAATCAATTTAATGTAAATATTCTTTAAATCTTTATAGACATTAATAGGAAGATTAACCATGGAAAAAATTAGAAAATCAAGAAATAGTTGGAGTAGCTCAAGGAGGCATTCCCACAACAGGGCCCATATTTCAAGAAGGATTTCTAACGATAGGAAATATACTCCAAAATCTCTTCTAGTGAGTCATTTAACTCTAAAGACTCCATTGAAGGTTTAATATTTTCATCTTATTGGAATAAGAGGAAGAGACCTTTTAAGAAAAACTCACATGGACAATTTAAGAAGGCCAAACCTCCTACTTTTGATGGTGAAGTAAAATATGTTCAAGAAGTTAAATCTTGACTTCTTGGGATGAGGAAATCAACTTCCAAGACTACTCAAAAAAATATGGACTTCTTTTGTTTTGATCATAACAAATCTTGGACTTTATTTTGGTCTCATCTAGAGTTTGAGGTTCATCAAACTTAACTATGTCTTTATATGACTGAGGTAACCCACTTAGAAAAAATTCTCACCTTATCATCCTTGATATCTTGACATATCCTAGTAGCTATAAGAATTTATTTTCATGTTCCTCTATCATCATTTGTCCCAATTTAAGTTCATGGAACTCTTTGAATTTTCCATCATAGTACCTATCAGAGAAGTACTTTTCCTTGAATTAATTCTTGAAGTGCTTCCACACCATGTCCCAAGACTACTCAAGAAAATCAACTGAACACTCTCATTGAGAGAATCAACCACCTTGTTCTCCTTTCCCTTGAGAGAATCATATTCACTTGAAAAGGCCAACCATCTTGTGTATTGGGGATTTAGGTTATGTTGATCAAATAAGTAAATATGTCCAATGTTGTTTGTCTTTAACATAAATCTCTTCTCGATTAGACTGTGTCTCCACATTTTGAGTGCATGAATTAACGCAACTAGCTCTAACTCATGGATTGCCATTAGAGGAAATTTGGGTTCTAAAATGGGCCTTATAAGAAAACACGCCAAGAATAAGTTCTTGTGAGTTGGAATTCAAGAACCAATAGAATTCCAATAAAATGAGTCAACCATAATGGTTGAATTGACATATTTGTCATAAAAACAATACTTTTTTTTGTTCATATTTTCGACATATCTCCCTGTGTTTTTACTCATATTTTGATTGGGAGAGCTCGTTGGATGCAGAATTTGATTCCGCATCCAACGAGTACCCGCACTGCATATTTTTGACGGACCCCTCTATCCCAAAAACAAGAAATACCTGAAAAAGTGTGATGATGACATCATCATCACATTTTTTCAGGTATTTCTTGTTTTTGGGGTAGTGGAGTCCGTAAAAAGTATGCAGTGTGGCTACTCATTGGATACGGAATCAAATTCTACATCCAACAAACTCTCTCGATCGAAATTTGAGTAAAAACACATGGAGATATGTCGAAAATACAAACACAAAAAGTAGTTTTTTTCTTTTTTCCTCCAAAATTAATAAATATTATTTTATTATTTTAACTATTATTTTATTATTTTAACTATTATTTTATTATTTTCCTTAGGAGGCCCATTTTAGACCTCAAAATTCCTCTAATGATAATTTATTATAATATAATAATCATGAAGAAATGTTTCATATAATATTGATAGAAAAATATGGAGGGAAAAGGAAAGCAACTTTGACCAATATCAAAAAGGTCGATGTGCACACATAAAAAAATGGATAAAAATATTTTCTCAGGCATGTACAACTCAAATAAACAATTGAAGTAGCCCACATGGGTGTGGCTCATTGGCAGTTCACTTGTTATGATGTCACATGTTGTAAATTGGAGGTCATGAGTTCAAATCACACCCGGATTTACATGTGTCCCATGCTTGCGGGGTTTGTGGGGCACCTAGGGGTATAATGGTAGTGGGATTGGATCCCTGGACCCCGAGTCATGCGAGTATCAGCCCAATCTCCAGTTTTCGATTCCCTTATAAAAAAAAGTAAACAATTCAAGTATCTCTTAAGCAACAAATGATTGTTTCCCATCTTGCTGACCTCAAAAGGTTTTGAATAAGTTCCTTGCATTCAACATGTCATTTATTAGGAATTTAATGAAAGTAATAATATGAGACATTGTAGCTAGAGTACATTTGAGAAACTATCACAAAAAATACATTGATTTAAGCATGTGACACATATTCAAGTTCCTTTTATATAAGTATTCATGGGAAAACATTCAAGTATGAACAACTTTGTATTAATGCATCATTACATAATACCAATCATTGTGCATAGATACAACACTTTTTCATTATTAGAATTTGTATTATGAACAAGTTGTCATTACAAGAAGCAAAAAGTTACTCATCTAGATTATGAAATGGAGCTTCAAATCTCAAAACATATAGGAAGACAAATAGGACATCAATGACATAGAAGTCAGGAAGAAGATAAGTACATAAGACACTGCAATAAGCGCATATTTGTCAAAATTGCCTCAACAACCATATTGGTTTACAAAATTGAATTCTTCAGCAGTCTCACAATGAAAGACATAGTTAAGTATCAACGACACTAGGTGATGTAAGATGCAATTCAGTATCAAGATATTGCATGTCAAAAGAAACACTGTTGGATGTCCCTTGAAGATGTTGCACCATATTGTGCTCCTTTGGTTTCCCAAATTGATCCATCCGAATCTCTGGGTTTGCAATCTCATCAGCATGTTGTCTATTCACTTGTGACTGATCATACCATATTTCTATATCAACTTCCTTAATCTGAGACGTTGAATTCTAAAATTTTCCTTTGAAGTGTGCAAGTTCCTATTGTTGAGAATTAATTATTTCTGAAAGTCTGGAAATGGTCGCATTGACTTGCTGAAGAGAGGTTTCCATTGTGACAAAAGTATGAAAAAAAGACTAAAAATAGGAAACATTGATGGTTTTGTGTGGACTGAAGGATGAAGGAATCCGATAAAGAGATTCAGAAATTTGTTTCCCGCACCAAGTGAAGGGGCATAAAAGTTAAATACATTTATGGTTTAATTGACGAACAATACATGTCAATTAAATTAAAAAGATTGCGCTTGAAGAACAAATCCTAATATATCATGTGAGTACATGGGTCATAAATGATATATCAAACCTCATGAAATATCGTTGCATTCAGCATGTCAAATCAATGTTGTGCGAATGATGGATGGAAGTATGTGCGACCACCGAAAATGTAATGACACACATCAAGGGATATTATCTTTTGAAAGATGTGACAAGATGTGCGAAATCCTATTAATGAAGATGTGGTAGTAAGAGACAAAAATCATTTGTATTATGTAAGGAACATATTTGTTATGAAAAAAGGATCTACAACATGACAAAAAACCTAGCACAACGTGGTAGAAGTGACATTGAGAATAATGAAGTCAACAAGAGTCTAAGAGTCTAATACTCAAGAGGACAATCCCTTTTCCATTGAAATCAAAGGGGGAGAAATACTAAATGCTAAGGAGGATATATTTCAGGTAGAAGTAGGATTTGCACAAAAGAGTAGAATAAAGAATTAAATGGCATGAACATAGGGGGAGCAAGTTGTGCACAAAAGAAAAAGATCTCACATTCAAGGGGAGATTAGTTTTAGTTGGTGTTGAAATCAATGCCGAAGGGGAGATTGTTGAACTTTGGTTTTTCCATTGATCTGAAATAAGAAACATGCTGATGGATTTCAAACAAAAATATGAAGTATTGTTGAACTTAGGTGTTACATTTAATGAAGTTTAACAAGAGGCCAGTTTGAAGACATATAGAAATGTGTATGCAAGTCTTAGTAGTACGCAAGATCTTTCAGGAAATGGTTCTCTATATAAGTGAAGCCAATTTGAAGAAGTATATAGAGAATAAGTGTGCAAAATTCAGATGTGTGTGAATCTCATCAAGACATGGAACCCACATGCATAAATACCACCAAGTCATTGGACTCAAGGGTACAAAATCCCACAAGGATGAATTATCAAAAGATATGCGCCAATGGAAGATAAAAATGAGGTGTCTAGCTTGACCAAGAAGTAAGCAAGAAGGGGCGTCACTGACTCAAAGGAACCCCAACGACACATCTCTTGAGCAAAAATAGTATAAATAAGCAAGAGATGGAAATGCTGAAGTAAGATTGAAGAAACTGTGATATTTTAATTTGGAAAGCTTCAAATTCTTAGGGGATCAATGGCTCATTGATTTAGAAAGAGAAAATACAGTAGACAAAAAAATGAACAAAAGGCAATGAAGCAAAACAATAGACATCACACAAATTTCAAAGGTTCCCAACATTGAGATGTGCAAAGGAAACATACAGTAAGAGTTCATTATGAAATATTGCAGATCCTAGATCATTGAAATAACATAACATCATAGAATGCAGGTTATCATAGGTTGTTGATATTGCATATTGCATAATATGCAGTAGATCATTTGTAGTCATAGTTTTGTAACAATATACTATTAGGGTTGCAGGAAGGGGAAAGTAAAAGGAATTGTAGCTTCCTTCCAGTTTGTGTTGGTAAAGCTGGTGAGTTGGTACTCATCGAGGATATTGCAGTATCTAGTTTGGTGCGTGACTACAACAATTTGGAGCTTGTTTAATAGAATTTGTGTCCTCTCGGGTCAGTTCCTGAATTCAACGAGTTGGTGCTTTCACAAAGGATAAGAGTCCTTGCAGGTCTATGCCTATAATCAACAAGTTAGTCCTTGTTTATGGGATTGGTGTCCCAATTAGGTTGGTGCCTAAGTGAGTCGGTGCTCACATTTTGGATATTGGTGTCTCCCATTGTAAATAGAACTTTTACACACACACAATATTAGAATTACTATTCAAATTATTTGTGCACTAGTGTCTCTTATTTATTTGACTAGAATATAAATTGGTGCATTATTTGTTTAGAGTGAAAATTTGTAGAATTTGTGCTTTAAACTGATTCACCCCCCCTTTCAGTATAAATAATAATTCCAACTGAATCTACTTCTAAAAGTAGTAGTTAGGATCACTTTATATAATCAATTTACTATACTAGATTATGCTTCCCAATGCAACAGTTAGGAACATACAAAATTAATGTACTTGTACTAGATTTTATTGACTAATGCAGCAGTTAGGAACACATACAAAATCAATATAATTGTACTGGATATAATGGTATCATTAACCACCTATTTATTTATTTTTGACATGTAGTAGCGAATTTCTTTTTATTTCTAGCTTAAGTATAGTACATCAACATTTTCATATTTATTTAATTTAAAGTAGTTGAATAGTATATTTTTAGATTACTCTACGGAATTTCAAAATACAATATCTTCCCACATCAAAAACATCATCATTACTTATCCATAACATATTTCAATCATATAAATAAGATGCATGCAAATCCATAACACTATAAACTATAGCTCAAAAGTAAAAAGTACTTAGGAACATAAAAGATGAAGTTTGGAAAATCAATATTCATATTACATAAAATAATATGCAATTGTTGTTGGGCATCCCATGATCCACCCAACCATAGATCTATACAAAAATTTCAATCTATGTTTCCCCATAATCACCCCCGAGCAAGGTCTTGGTCTCTCTATGGATTGGTTCTTAGGTTCTTTCATCTTTTTTTGATTTTTTTTATTGTAGATCTGCATAACTAGACTAGGGACCCTAGTTATCCAAGAAAATATTTTACTAGTATCAATGGTTCCCTAGAATAATTCATCTTATCACAAAATCCAGGTAGTACTCTAGTCAATCCAACAACCAATAGAAAATATTGTTGTTACAACTTACCGAAGTACTCCTCATTCCAACTAGTACTCATAACCTATAGTGCTCACACCCTATGGCCATAGAGAATTTTTATACCATGATTGATCTTGGACCTTGATAATCTATTCATATATATTGGGTGGATAGTTCCTTTCCCCTTCAGTTGTCCATTTTTTGGAAGTGACATATTTCATATTTTTAGTTCTTTTCTCTTCATCTTCATTCACATTCAACCATTCAGATTTATATTTCTCCTCTTTTTCTGAGTTATATGTGGATTTCTTCTTTTTAATATAGGCTTTACATTCTTCAACAACCAAGAGAATTAATCCCTTGGCATTTTTTTCCTCTAGTTTGCAGAGGAATCATTTATTATTATTATCCATCCTTTTAGGTGGTGAAACATATTCAAGAGTTACATTTTCTAGAGGTGTCTCTTCATATTTCCATATTTTCTTTATTTTTTGTTTTTCTTATTCATTTTATGTTTATTTAAATTTAAGTTTAGTATTTTTTATTCTTTGTTTATCATTATTATTCCCTATAGAGACTAGGACCCCTCATTCATCACGTTTTCCCATGTTATAATAATCAACCCATAGTTACCTACATTTGAAATTAATTAATCATTTTTGTCTTATTACCTAGAATCATAGATTCCATTCTATGCTAGTTGTCTTCCACATGTCCTAGAAGTCAACACATGCTAAAACTAGGTCATGGAGCGTTTGGGAAACATCCTAGAAACCAATTTTAGCAAGTCTACTTTTATTCTTGGTTACTAAAGCGTAGTTGTGCTTTTTCTGAAAGTTGCCTTTCTTTACAACAGTTTTAAGGCAAAAGGAAAAGCTAGTCTAAGTGTAACTGCCTTGTTTTTTTCCCACACCATCCTCCATCTTTTTATCCAATTAAAAGCATGAATGAGTTGTCTTTCCATCACTATTTATCTTTCCCACTTGCTTTAGAAAATTCATGAGCATCTTCATAGATTTGGAAACTGCTTTATGCACCTAGGATTTGACTAGTTTTGGTAAGCCTGCTTTTTGACCAATTCGACTAGCATCCTTATGCTTTCAAACCACTCATGTAATTATATATTTGAGTAGCATATTACTTCATAAGGTTGGATATTGTACACTTACTCAATACATATTAGTGTTATGCTCCAATTTCAATCTCCTTTGGTGTGAATTTTGCATGTTTGATTAGCAATTTTGTGAGTGTTATTATTCTATCACTTGGGTTCAATTTCCACATTGTATCAGAGCCTTTTTAGATCGATTTATCTCCTTCCATATTGCTATTTTAGGTTCGACATCTTGACTGGGAGTGCATTCTGCTGAGTGGAGGGCACAGTTACTGAGCTATGGACCAATCTCAGAAGATCATCTTGACTCCATTCAATTTATTTGAGTGGAAATATGAGATGGAGATATTATTGAGAGTGAAAGGTCTCTACAGGGTTACCATGGAAACTGAGGCAAAGCCCAATGAAGTTGAAAAGAAAATTAAATGCCACAACAAGAGGGATGAGGCCTATGGTATTTTGTGTCTCGGCATTTCAAGAGACCTCCTATTCCATCTTGATGGATTGACATCACCTAATGAGGTTTGGGAGAAGCTTGTAGATCTTTTTGGAAAGACAGATGAGATGAGAGGACATCAAATTGAGAATGATATGATCTCCTTGAGTCCTAGTAGCCTCGAATCATTGCAACTCTACTTTTCCAAGTTTAAGGCCCTCGTTTTGCAGCTAAAACAGTGTGAGATCGAAAAGAAGGAACATAAACTAGTCTTGGCCATACTCTCTAAGCTTGGTCCTGACTACTCAGTGTTTTTTTCAACCTTCCATGCCACCAAGTTGACAACACGAGCCTGGAAGATTCCTAAGCTTGCAGAGTTCATGGAATCCCTCACCTAGGAGAAAGATAAGTTGGTGATGATGGGCACCATCAAACCTTCTAAATACCAATATTTGGCTGCTGGAGATTCAAGGGTGGATTCAAAAGGAAAGAAAAAAGATAAAAATCCACCTGAGCAAAAGAGAGACAAGTCAAAGTCTCAAGAGGATCCCCAAGGCTCCAAGAAGAACTCCCAGAAGAAGAAGAATAAAGGAGAAATGAGAAAGTGTGCATACTGCAGTAAGGGATATCATCCTGAGAGATCTTGTATGAAGAAGAAAATTGACATGCTAACCCAACTCCTAGAGGAGAATAACATCTCCCTTCCCGATTGCTCAAAGAAGAGGGAAGGAGGATCAAATTCAGAAGACAGAGAGAGAGTACATGCCTTGGTTGCTGGCACATCAAGATCACCTACCTTCATCATTGATTATGGAGCTTCCAGACATATGGTTTCAACAAGGGAGACATTCTCCTCTCTTGAAATGTCTAAAGGTCCACCAATATTTTTGGGAGATGAATCTTTCACTGGCAGTTTGGGGAAGGTTAGGATTGATCTTGACCATGGTAATTTCAATAATGTGTTGTATTTTCTAGGTCTTGCCTTTAATCTCTTGTCAGTGTATCAAATGAATCACATTGGGTCTCCAAATAAGGTCATCTTCTCCCCTGATGATGTTGAAGTCACTGAGATTTTGAATGGTAAAGTCATAGAAAAAGGTGTCGTTTATCACACTTCGAGGGTATACAAGTTTTCCCATTTTCTACCCTACTCGAACCCCTCTTCTCTTATGATTCATTCTAATGAAGCAAGCAAGATTTGGCATGAAATATTTGGCCATCTGAACTATAAGTATCTTCTGACTTGAGTGAAAAAGATATGGTCATAGGGTTACGAAAGATCAGGTTTTCTAAGGGAGTCTGTCAAGGTTTTATACTAGGAAAACATCCAAAGCACAAGTATGAGAGAGCTAGTAATGAGAGAATATTTGCACCTATTGAGTTGATCCGTAGTGACATTTATGGTACATTCCCTCATATGTCCATGAGTAAATCCAAATATGCACTCACCTTCATAGAAGAAATTTCCAAGTTCTATTGGGTCTATTTCCTAAAGCACAATTCTGAAGTTTTTGACCTCTTCAAGGTCTTTCGATCCTTGGTTGAGAACCAGTATAGGAGGAGACTCAAGATCCTCAGATATGAAAATGGTGGTGAATATGTCAAGTCTGAGTTCATTCAGTATTGCAAAGATGCAGGTATCTAGATGCAGCATTTGATCCCTTACACACCACAGGAAAATGGTGTTGCTGAGAGAAAGAACAGATCACTAAAAGAGATGGCAACCTCCATGATGGAGGCTAAGAATTTTCCACAAAAGTTTTGGGCCAAGGCTGTAAAATATGGATCCTACATCTAGAATAGGGTTCCTCATAAGAATATTTATGGTATTACTCCTTTTGAAGCTTGGAGTGGGCACAAGCCAGATGTGACCCATTTCAGGATTTTTGGCTCAAAGGCTTGGGCTAGAATTCCAACTGAAAAAAGGAAGGCTTTGCAACCCCAAAGCCAAGTGTGCCTATTTGTTGGGTATTATAAAGATTCAAAATGGTACAAGCTAATAAAATTGAGCACTAACAAATCTTTCATTGAAAGAAGTTCTCAGTTCGAAGAAGAGCCTTTAGCAGCAGTTGAAGTTGGAGAGTCCTCTTCATCACCAAAACCAATGATTGTAAGTGAAGAGACTAATGAGTTTGCTGATTCTGATATGTCTGATAATGATGATTTAATTGCAAATACTAACAGTCCTTCAAGACAAAAATGGGCAGCAAATACCATTCATGTAGCTGGAGAACTAGCTAGAAATCATAATGACACTAGGAGAACTATATCTCAATTTGAGAGTGCCCTTTGTGTGAAAGATCCTCTATTTGCTGAGAAGTTCTATCTGATGGTTGAATCATATCCACATACATATGAAGATGCATCACATGATCCAAGATGGAAAACAACCATGAAAGACAATTTCATCTCGCTCCAGAAGAACAACACTTGGTAACTGGTTGATCTTCCCCTAGGGAGGAAGCTAGTTCAGTGTAAGTGGGTCTTCAACACTAAGTTTTCTTCTGATGGTTCACCTTTGAAATATAAGGAAATATTGGTAGCCAAGGGCTACTCACAAGTACATGGTATTGACTACAATGAAACCTTTGCACCTGTGACAAAGATGGACTCCATAAGGCTAGCTCTAGCCATTGTAGCTTCGGAGTAGTGGGAAGTACATCACATGGATGTGAAGTGTGATTTCCTAAATGGGGATCTCACTGAATAGATTTACATGCAGCAACCTGAAGGGTTTGTTTCTAATCCATCTTTAGTGTGCAGGTTAAAGAAATCATTGTATGGGCTCAAGCAAGCCCCTAGGCCTTGGTATGCGAAAATTGATGGCTTTCTGATGTCATTGAGTTTTGTTCAATGCAAGTCTAATCCAAATGTTTATTTGAAGTTGATTCATGGTTCTTTGATGATTATTGTTTTATATGTGTATGACCTACTGATTATAGGAAGTTCAAAGAAAGAGATTGCCTCCTTGAAGGGTGCAATGAACCATGCATTTTCCATGGCAGATTTGGGATTACTGAGCCAATTTTGGGTCTCGAAATTGATCAATCCCAACATGGAATCAAAGTACATCAGTCCAAGTATGCTTCAGATTTTCTCAATAATTTCAACATGAAATTTTTTTTTTTGTAAGCTACACAGATATATTATATTACAAAGGCAAAAAAATACAGAATTTTAACTTGGATACCTGAGGTTGAAGGAGGCGAAACTCCCTCCAGAGACTCTCAAAAAATAATAGCCCTCTGACAGTATTCATGTTTAAGATGTCCATTACTTGGAGACATAATTACAGTAATCCATAATAAAAACAAATAGCTCCTATACATGAGTGTAGACAAAGATTTCCATGACAGAAGTAAAAACAAACAGAGGCATGAAATATTATTAAAACCGACCAAAAACCACTGGAGACTTGACCAAAAAACCTAGTTGACACGATCATTAAATTGGAGGAGTTTCTTCAGTGATGGGGCATGCCCATATTTCTTTCTGCGACAAAGTAGGCAAGGTGGCGGTGGCATTTGGGACCAGAGAAAGCGAATGTTGTTGCTACTCAAACTGCTAGGCCAACAATTCCTTCATATGTTTGAGGAGAGGCTCCACCATAGAGGGAACCGAAAAAGGTTTGACACAAGGAGCTTCAGTTGAGCAACCGGTTGCGCTGCCACTGCCACCGAGACTAGGGAGAGCCCAACCACCAGATTCACTACCACTAGCATCTCCACTTTGAGTACACCCCCCATCTTTTTTCCCGTTCAGACTAGAGATGCTAGCAGAGCCTTTCCAAGAAAAGGAATTGTCCATGACCGTAAGTTGGGCACCAATATTTGATATTTTAGATTTCATGGTGTGAACAACCATCCGAGCCTCAGACCAATTGCTAAGCATGTTCTTCATCATCCAATAATGATTAATTTGGTTTCCATCCTCACTAGCCGTGAGCTTCTGGTTGAGGACCTGATTTTCCTAGGCTTCCACCAAAACACGGACATGCGGAGAGATGTGAGGTTCATAGTCCACTAGGGTCTGAGCACTACAGCCTCGCTGGGATTTTCCTCACCCAGATCTAGCACGTTTAGGAGTTCCTCTCTGTCTGGACATGGCTTCCAACTTGAGCCTGAAACCAATTCATAGGGGGACGTTCTTTTGGACTGAAACTATTGCGTGCTGAAACAAATACACTGCGAACCTCCCGCCTCATAGCAAACCCAACAATGCTTCTAGCTAAGGCATGAGTCTCGACATCATTCTGAATAAGACGCCTATCATTCAAAGTACCTGCAAGCATTAACGATCGTAGCAGAGCCATGAAAGAACCTAAGAGGATGGACCTTTGCCAGCCTGGGTCGCATGAGCCGAAGTGACAGAGGGAGCTTCTCCCACGCGCAAGGATCCATGTATATGCTGAAGAGGTGCGTTATCGCAATGAGTGTCCAAAAGAGCGACATGTGCTCTTTGCGATGGCCGAAAAGAGGGACGGATGTCATCAGAGATATAACCCGCATATGGGAGTGAGAGATCAGAGCTGGAGAAATGAATACTCTTTGTCTGGATTTGAGCATCCAGAGAATCTTGTAACGTGCCTTCCACCAAGGAGTGAGGAGATTTTACTCCTGAATTAGCTAAGAAGTCCACTAAGGAGTTTGCTTTTTTGCACACATGGTGGAAGGTGATAGCATCCATGCTCTGTAGGAGGGAAGCCAGACAACTAATTCCATGTGCCAGGTGCCAGCTGGTTGTGAATTTGGTGATCGACGAGCCATGGAGGAGTTTAGCAGCAAGAGTAAGGATTATGGCAGATTCTCCTTCCATAATGACTGGCAGGAGACCTTTGTTATTCATGATTGTTAACCCTGCAATCATGCCATCAATTTCAGTGACGTTATTGGAGTTGAATCCTAAAATTCCATAGAATAGATGGATGATATCACCTTTGTGATTTCTTATAGCTCCTCTGAAGCCATCTATTACCAGATTTCCCTTGGAGGCACCATCAAAATTGAGCTTGAAAACTTTCTCAGGAGTAGGATCCCAGTGAGTTGGACTAGCAGCTCGCATGCATTAAAGGAAATTTGGGGTCTAAAATGGGCCTTATAAGAAAATGCGCCAACAATAAATTTTGGGAGTTGGAATTCAAGAACCAATAGAATTTCAATAAAATGAGTCAACCATAATGGTTG
The DNA here is from genome assembly GCA_001517045.1 of Pseudotsuga menziesii. Taxonomy (NCBI): domain Eukaryota; kingdom Viridiplantae; phylum Streptophyta; class Pinopsida; order Pinales; family Pinaceae; genus Pseudotsuga; species Pseudotsuga menziesii. Next base: position 97,509 of record LPNX010014678.1, read on the forward strand.
AATTGACATATTTGTCATAAAAGAAAACTACTTTTTTGTTCATATTTTCAACATATCTCCCTGTGGTTTTACTCAAATTCCGAGTGGGAGATCTCATTGGATGTGGAATTTAATTACGCATCCAATGAGTACCAACACTGCATACTTTTGATAGACCTCGCTACCCCAAAAAATAAGAAATACCTGAAAAAATGTGATAATGACATCATCATCACGTTTTTTTAGGTATTTCTTGTTTTTGGGGTAACGGGGTCTGTCAAAAGTATGAAGTGTGGGTACTTGTTGGATGCGAAATTAAATTACGCATCAAACGATCTCTCCCACTTGGAATTTGAGTAAAAACAAAGGGAGATATGTCAAAAATACGAACAAAAAAGTAGTTTTTTTTCATTCTTCCTCCAAAATTAATAAGTATTATTTTATCATTTTAACTATTATTTTATTATTTTCCTTAGGAGGCCCATTTTAGACCTCAAATTTCCTCTAATGATGGGTTTGCTGAAGGAGGGAGGGACTACAGAAGAATCGAAGTTAAGGGCTTCCAGGATGCGCCTCTCATTTTGAGAGGTGGGGAGGTCAGAGATCATCTAACCTTTGGAGTGAATGGTTTCTTGAAGATTTTTTTTGATAGATTTCCAAAAAACTTGAGAGGAGGAGAAGGAATCCTTGAAGATTCTATTGTTGCGTTCTTTCCAAGTGTGCCAGAGAACAAAGCCTGGGGTAAGCATCCAGAGTTGGTTGAGGATGTTACTTTCAAAGGGGGAATCCATCGAATGTTTCAAAGACTCATTTATGTTGCCTTTCACTTTGTTGGTGCGTTTGAATACCTCTACAACATAGTCCCATAACGAGCTAGTGAATGGACAAGCATCCAGTAGGTGGTCTATGGATTCTTGTTGACTTTTGCAAAGGCTACATCTGGAGGGACCTTGGAAACCTTTTCAAGTCAGGTTCTCCGAAGTGAGAATTCTCCAATGCAAGAGAAGCAAGAGAAAATGGGATATTTTGGGCCATTGATAAGAGGTCCAGAGATGAGTCCAAAGTGGGGAGACCTGACTATCAGGAGAGGTTGTAAGGATGCTATAGTCTTCTTTCACCGAGAAGTTGCTTGATAGCCTGTGACCCCATCGAATAATATTCGAGCCCTACCTTTTCTTGAGCCTTCTTGTACAAATTTCTGGCCACATTTTGTTTGAAAGGTTTTTTTCCGGAGCAATGTTCTAGAACGGGGGCTCTTTCCTGCTACGAAACCCATCAGTCGAGGATTTCCATAAGTCCTTGACTATTAGGTGGTTATTGCGACCGACATAGTTCTAGCTATCAGGATTGAGAACAAGACCTTTAAGTCTAGGAAGTTGTTGCCAGGAATATTTCCAGAAAAGAGCCTTATCTCCTGCTTTAATTTCCTAGAAACTATGCTTTTGAAGGAGGGCCCTTTGCTTGTTGGCAGCCCTCCATATGTGCGATCCAGGAATTTCTTCATCAAATTTGACCAGTGAGTGAGGGGGATAGTCCAGGGCATACTTGTTGTTCCAGAGCGTGGTCCAGGGGGTGTTGTTCTTGGAGATCCAGTCCCACCAGATTTTATCCCAAAGCGCCTTGTTGTTTATCTCTGGATCCCTAATGCCCAGATCTCCTTCATTCTTCTTTTTACAAACCATGTCCCAACTTACCAACGCCCATCTACTATTGTTGTTGTTTCAAACCCACAGGAAATACCTTTGAAGGGATTTGATAGATTTTAAAACCCATTTCAGGGCTTCCAAAACCAAGAAGAGATACAGAGGCTGTCACATACCCCAATTTTGCAAAAACAATTTCATATTATTTAATATTATTTGAGGACAATATGTTAAATTTTATGCTAAGTTGTAATTGATGGACCAACAGGGTCAAGGATATTTAATGTAATTATGAATATTTTGTTTATAAATAAATAAAGGAGGAGACAACAGCTTAGGAGAGCTGTTAAAAGAGTGTTTACTGGTCAAATTGGTGGAGGAGTCTAGGTGGAGAGCAAACTGACAAGTGGCATCATCCTCAAACCACTTCCAACTATTGTAGGTAACAACCTCCCTACATTTGGGGTCATGATTCCCCAAGAAAGTGGAATCAGAGCAGGTGGCTCAATTAATGACAACTGACCCAAAAGACCTAGGCAATCTTTATAAAAATTTCCATTGAGGAGAGCTGAGGCTGCTCATTCTAGAGAAGTGATCATTCAGGTTGAATGAATGTACTTCAGAGAAATTCAATGGAAGGGAAATTTGGAAAGTGTTTGAGGGGATAACTATTGATTGATCTAGTTGCAGCTTTTAAGCTGAAGATCATACTGCTGAGAGCAGAGTTTCTACTGAGATATTGAACTAGTCAGTTGACATAGGGTTCTATTGTTTGCATTCTCCACCAGTTCTCAGCCAAGAAGAGCAGGAATAGGCTCGGGGGTCCTAAGGAAGCGTTGTTTGAGCGCTCTCCAAGAGATTGGTAGGGAGGAACGGCCTCCTAATGCTGTTGTCGTCTATCCTAAACAGGTTCTATGTTAGTTTGTTTTACTGTGTTAGTTAAATAACTCTTATTTCGATTGATATATGTGAATGTCAAAGTTCAGTATGTGAAATGTTAGAATTTAGTATTCTTTTTAGATTGTTAAAGAAATGAAGTTGATTCAGAAACGTAATGTGTTAGAATGAAAATAAATTTCTAGACTGTGTTTTTCCACACCTGGAAAACTAGGCCGTACTCTAGCATAGTTAGAATAATTTAAGTAGATGAAATAAAACTATAAGAGATTGAAAATAATAGATAGGGTTTGGTATCTATAGACAACAGAGTAATTTATTCACTGTGTAATTTATTATGTAAAGAACAACATTATGGTTATTTATGTTTATTGTTTAATGTGTTTAACTAGGTAAAAATGTTGGAAAAGGAACAGTAGAACTATTCCAGAGTTATAGTGATGTAATATACTGATTCAATAGAAATTATAGAATATATAGTTAAGTATCTAAAACAAGATATTAACCACTCTTAAATATGTTATCCTAAACTATTAATTAATATATACTAGAATAGGATTATGTTTACAAGCCTTTATTAATAAAAAAAAAAAATCAAAGTTACAGAGCTAATGTTTTAACCCTTACATAACTCTAAATATTTACTAAGTTATAGAATAGTAAACAAATGTAAATATAAATATAACCAGTAAATAGAATTAAGCTAAGAATTTAGCTAATTAAGAAATAATTATTTACCAGCCAAGCTCTAAACCTATGTAACTTAAACTTGAGGGTCGAAACCCTAGTTCTTCTTTTATTTTCTTTTATAAACATATTTTATAAAAACGGAATAAACAAATTAAACTAGAAGACTATAAGTATGCACTAGACTGGGTACAGTCCTATTTCAAGAACTTACAATATATTTACAAACTCTTTATTTAAGAGAATATAAAATATTTCATTAACAGGTTAAATAATTTCAATACTATTGTAACAACGAAAAAAAGGTAAACATAAACCAACACACAACTAATAGATTTAAGAATGTATCTATACTAGGGTTCTTTCCTAGTAAACCCTAGTTATTCTATCTTAATTAAGAAGTATAATTATATAAATTTTACCTTAAAACTGAGCTTACGTTCTTCACAATAACCTTATCTATTTAAAAGAGAAACCTTTAACAATAAAGATTATTTCACTAACAGTAGAGAAGAGCAAACTTCATTCACAATAATATATTTTATAAGACAAAGTATAATCTAATAGAGTATTCGAAACAGAGATTAAGTAAAAACCATGAAGACAAGAGAACCCTAGATTTAAGAAACCAAGTATGATATTAATTAGCCATAGGGTTGTAAATCTTTCTTTTACAGTCACAAGAAAAGTTAAATACAAGTCACGGCATCAAGCCGAAGCCACCCTGCTATAGGCAAGGGTTCTAATAACAAGAACTAGTTAGAAACTAAAAACCAAGCAACTAAAGGCTGGAGGAACCGAAGCCGTACTTCCTTTCCACTGAAAACCCTTTTTCCCTTAACCATCGCAATTAGGGAGTTGCCACGTTTTAACCGGGTCTTACCCGTTGGTCTAGAGTTCAACCAATGTTGGAGAGAATCCTTCCAAGCCTAACTTCGAACTGTAACCTACAAGCAAACCCGAATATTATAACTAGAAACTGTAAAATATAATTCTTGAAACTATAACCTGAAATCTATAACATTAACATGATAAAAAAATTTACCTGAAGGCGAATGGATCTAGAGCCGAGGAGGAATCGAACCAGGACAATGAACAACACTTCGAAGAACAAACCCTCGTGTTCACCTGTGACAGAGGCTGCGGAGTTCACCTTTCAGATTACACCAACGATGGAGCAGGATAAATGCTATGGCAAGGGAAATGCAAGGCACCAACACTCAAAACTATTGATAGAGTAACACTACTCATACAATGACACAGTGCTTGCAGAAAGAACCAATTATGAGCTGGGTATCTCTCAACCCTCATGCAAAGAGTTGCAGCACTTCATTACACAAACAATGGAGCTAGAAACGAGAACAAGCGAGCCCCCATGGCCGTAGAGAAACCAGATAGTGCAAAGCCAAACCCTTGAAAAAGAATAAGAAAGTTAGGCTTACATTGTAAGCTTTTAAAACATCCATTGCACAGTGGATACTACTCCACGTGCCCACCAAAATATTCAGTCAGCAGTGGGTCGAATGGTATAGTTTACACTGCATTGTCGGGAAACCAAATTATTGCCCATAATTTAAATAATGACTTCAATGATAATATAATTTGCAAAGTCAAAACATATCATTTCAATTATAAACCATAAAGTCAAGCTATGGTAAAGAACGAGATATATATTGTATCGTTAAACCTTATATTATGAAAACCTTGGAATCTTTGTTGGTAAAATAACTATGGAAAGATCTTTAGTATAGTATATGCCTTTGATCATGAGTCGAAGTAATTGAGTGCAGATCATTGAAATAACATATAAAAAATTAATGTGGTATTAGTTTTTATGTGTTGAAGATACTCATTACTTTTGTTAATTGTTTCATTTATTCGCTGGCCGCTAGTAGTTATCAAATTGCGACTATCGACATTTTATGTTACAATAAAAATTTTAATTTTTTGTGAAATTATGGGGTTTTGACATGTGGTATCAGAGAACAAGGTTCAAACACTAGGCCTTGATGAAGCCCAACTTGCTTTTATGAAACAATGAATTTAAATTATTTTGCTGATGTTATTTTCTTTTAATTTTATTCAACAAAGAAATTGTTTATGAGTTTAACAATATGTATGGAAAGACTGGGGGAATATGCGGAAAAGGAATCTCCATTTACTGAACAAGAAAACTTACAAAGAGAACCTATACAAGAATACCTAACCACTAGTTCCTTAGAACTTTTACAAATAGTAAAAGACTTAAAATCTGAAATGGAATATGTTAAACGAGAAAATGAAAGGATTCTGAGAGCTCAGGAGGAGCTAAATCAGATCCTAATAGAAAGATTTCAAACTGAAGGAAGGGGTAAAAGAGATGATTCAGAAGAAAAAAGTCACCAACATAAAGATAAAAAGATTAAACAGACTAAAAATGAAAGCAGCTCATCTTTAGAGGTATTTGGTGATCAACATAATTTTCAGTCCACTAGTGATAGTAGTGATGACAACCATTATACTAAAAAGAGAAAATATAAACCCTAGGAGGAAATTTTTGGGGAGTTTAAAAAAATTAAACCACCAACATTCAATGGAGAAACTGAGAAGGGGGAGGAAGCAGAATCTTGGTTATCTGGAATGAAGAAATACTTCCAGATTTATAACTATTCTAACCAATTAAAGGCTAGAATGGCTATCTACAATATTTCAGGGAAGGATGATATATGGTGGAAAGACTTAAAGAAAGTGAAGGGAATACGAGAGAAGAATGTAAGTTGGAGTACTTTTAAGAAGTACTTTAAAAAGAATTTTTTGTCTAAGCAGTACTATGAAGAGAGAGCAAAAGAATTCTATGAGTTTAAACTAGGTTCAATGACTATGAAATATTTGAACAACAAGTTTTTAAGTCTGCTTAGGTATGTGCCATACCTTGTAGATGAAAAACCGAAGGTACAATGATTCCTCAGCTGTTTACCTTATCACATCAAGGATAGGATTGAGTATGACAATCCAAAAACACTGAAAGAAGCTACGAGGAAAGCCAATTTCTGTTTTGAACAAAATCGAAAGAAGGAGAGCATGGCCAACTGAAAGGCCAAAAAGAATAACAACCATTATGATCAAAGGAAGAAAGAATTTTTGCCGAACAGGAATTCTAAAAATAATAAGGCCAAAAATTTTCCTAACAAGAATTTCCAAGGGAATAAGAATAATTCACCAAGTAATCAGAATAATTCAAAGGGTAAAGAGTTTGCTAATAATAATGGAAATTAAACAAATAATTTTGAACGTAAAGAACCCATAAAGTGATGGGAGTGTAATGGCCCACATTATGCCTCAGTCTGTACTAATCGGAAAAAGACTGTCAGTAATATCCATACCATACAGGAGGAGATGAATATTGGAGACCTAGCAAGGACTATGCCCAGAATCAATGTAGCCTTGGAGAATCAACAAGCAAAGTATCAAACTTCCATGGTGCAAGTAGAAGGTATGATAAACCAAACCCCTATAGCTATTTTAATTGATCCAGGAGCTAGTCTCAGTTATATTTCACCTAAATTGGTAGAAAAATGTAAGCTGTCTTTTGAAAAATTTGAAAATTCTTGGCTGGTTCAGTTAGCCACTGGTGCAAAAAGGAAGGTAACTTGTTTTGTAAAGAAATATGCAATAGTTATGGATCAATTTGAAATTGTTGTAAAGCTTAATGTACTACCTCTTGGTTCTTAAGACATACTAATTGGTATGGATTGGTTAGAGAAACATAGGGTGATCTTAAACTGTTATGATAAAACCTTTACATGTATAAGTAATGATGGAAACCAATAAGTGTAAAGGGAATCCCTAGAAAAACAACTATAAGGTAGATTTCTGCTCTGCAGCTTAAGAGAGCTGTTAGGAAGGGTTGCAAAGTTTATGCAGTAAAAATAATTGATGAGGAAAATATAAATAAAAAAGACAAATTAAAATTGGAGGACATACCAGTTTTAAGAGAGTATGCTAATATATTTCCAGAAGAAATTCTGGGACTACCTCTGAAAAGGGAACTAGATTTTACCATTGAGCTGGTATCGGGTGCAGTACCCAGCTCAAAGGCCCCTTATCGAATGAACATACTTGAAATTAATGAACTAAAGTCACAATTAAAAGAACCGATTGACAAGAAGTATATTCAACCCAGTGTATCTCCCTAGGGGGCACCTGTCATCTTCGTTAAGAAAAAGGACGGAACTATGCGACTTTGCATAGATTACCGTCAGTTGAATAAGATGACTATTAAAAATAGATACTCGTTGCCTCACATAGATGATCTGTTTGATCAACTACGTGGAGCCATGATGTTTTGAAAAATTGATTTAAGGTCTAGATATCACCAAGTTAGGATTAAAGATGAAGGTATATTTAAAACAACTTTTAGGACTTGATATGGTCATTACGAGTTTGTCATCATGCCATTCGAGCTTACTAATGCCCCAGTTGTTTTTATGTGTTTAATGAACAATGTTATGCATAAGTATCTAGATAAGTTTGTAGTCGTGTTTATCGACGACATATTAATCTATTCTAAAATTGAAGAATAACATAAAGAACATTTAAAAATTGTATTGCAAGAGTTACGAGATCATAAACTCTTTGCAAAGTTTAGTAAATGTGATTTCTTTAAGGATAAAATCCAGTACTCAGGTCATGTGGTGACTAAGGAAGGGATTTCGGTGGATCCTGAAAAGATAAAAGCGATTGAAGATTGGCCGATTCCTAAGGATGTAACTGATGTTCGATCCTTCATGGGAATTACCGGTTATTACCGAAGGTTCATTGAAGGTTTTTCGAGAATCACAAATCTGATAAATTCTCTGCAGAAGAAAGGAAAGAAATTTGATTGGAACTAGAAATGCGAGGATAGCTTTAAAAAGTTAAAAAATTTATTAACTAGCGCACCTATTTTAAGAATAGCTGATGCAAAAAAAGAATTTGTAGTGTGTACTAACACCTGTAATGATGGTTTAGGCGGAGTATTGACTCAAGAAGGGCATGTTATTGCCTATGAGTCTAGGAAATTAAAGGTTCATGAAAAGAATTGTGCAACTTATGATCTGGAATTAGCTGTTGTTATACATTCTCTAAAGATGTGGCGTCATCACCTAATTGGCAGAAAATTTATTCTAATGACCGATAATAAAGGACTAAAATATCTATTAGATCATCCTAATCTAAATGCTAAACAAGCTAAGTGGCTAGGTTTTCTAAGTGAGTATGATTTTGAAATTCAACACATTAAAGGGAAAGAAAATAAAGTTGTTGATGCATTAAGTAGAAATGAAAGGCTGAACTTTACAGCAGTTATCAGCACTTATACAATAGATCTAGATGAACAGCTTAAAGCAGGGATAGAACAAGATGAAATTTACCAAAATTTATGGGCTAAAACAAAATAAAATCCAACAGAAAGCTTAAGTAAAGGGTACAGTTTGAATGAAAAAGTATTTTCACTGTACAAAGACAGAATATATGTATGTAATGTACCTAAAGTTAAGTTATTAATTCTAGATGAAATTCATAAAACTCCATACTCAGACCATCGAGGTTATCAGAAGACTATAACTATGTTAAGGAAAGAATATTTTTGGCCAAACATGAAGACTGAACTGACAGAATATATCACTAGGTGTTTTGAATGTCAGCAGGTGAAAACTGAACATCAACACCTAGCTGGATTACTTCAGCCGTTTCCCATTCCTAGCTGGAAATGGGAGATAATTAGTCTCGATTTTGTTACTGGACTGCCTAAAAAACAAAATTTAAATGATTCCATCATGGTAGTGGTCGATAAATTAAGTAAAGCAACTCACTTTATACCTATTAAAATTACGTATAAAGCTACAAACATAGCTGATATCTTTCTAAAGCAAATTTTCCGACTACATGGAATACCAAAAGTTATAATCTCAGATAGAGATCCTAAATTTACAGGTAACTTTTGGAAATATCTGTTTAAAGGATTAAACACTACACTAAATTTTAGTACTTCGTTCCATCCTCAAACAGATGGATAGATTGAAAGAGTAAACCAAGTAGTGGAAGATTTACTAAGAATGTATGTGAAAGACCAGCCAGGTCAATGGGAGGATTATTTGCATCTGGTATAATTTGCTTATAATAATAATTATCAAGCGTTGGCCAGATTTAGTCCTTTCTAAATATTGTATGGAAGGAAATGTAATACTCCTATCTCTTGGAGTAATCCAGTGGATAGATTAGTATTAGGTCCTGAACTATTGAAGGAAATGGAAGAAATTGTAAAGCAGGTACAAGGTAATCTGAAAATTGCGCAGGATCGATAGAAAAGTCAAGCAGACCTTAAAAGAACTCCAAAGGAGTTTCAGGTAAGTGAACATGTGTTCATCAAGGTGAGACCCAAAAAGAGCTCTTCGAGGTTGGGTAGTTGTGCCAAACTAGCACCTCGTTACTGTGGTCCATTTGAAATACTGTCCAGGATTGGACAAGTAGCATATCAATTAGAATTACCTCCGAATTTAAGAGTTCATAATGTTTTTCACATTTCTATATTAAAGAAATATGTTCATGATGCTACTCATGTTGTTAACTGGAATGATGTACAGGTGGAACTAGAAGGATATTTTTTGGTGGAACCGGACTGTATCCTCAGGCGGAGGGAGATCACACTTTGGAACCGTACCATTGGTCAAGTGAAGGTGCAATGGAAGCACCTTAGTCCAGAGGAAGCCACCTGGGAATTGGAAAGTAATATGCGAGATGCATATCCAATTCTGTTCCAGGGGAATTCTGAGGACGAAGAATAAATAACATCGAGGATGATGTTATGCTTTAAGGGGGTGTGTATGTCACATACCCCGATTTTGCAAAAACAATTTTATATTATTTAATATTATTTGAGGACAATATGTTAAATTTTATGCTAAGTTGTAATTGATGACTCAGCACGATCAAGGATATTTAATGTAATTCTAACTATTTTATTTATAAATAAATAAAGGAGGAGACACCAGCTTAGGAGAGCTGTTAAAAGAGAGTTTACTGGTCAAATTGGTGGAGGAGACTGGATGGAGAGAAAAATGACATGTGGAAACATCCTCAAACCACTTTCGACTATTGCAGGTGGAAAACTCCCTACATTTGGGGTCATGATTCCCCAGGAAAGTGGAATCAGAGTAGGTGGCTCAATTAATGACAACTGACCCAAAAGACCTAGGAAATCTTTATAAAAATTTCCATTGAGGAGAGCTGAAGCTGCTCATTCTAGAGAAGTGATCATTCAGGTTGAATGACTGTACTTCAGAGAAATTCAATGGAAGGGAAATTTGGAAAGTGTTTGAAGGGATAACTGCTGATTGATCTAGTTGCAGCTTTTAAGCTGAAGATCATACTGCTAAGAGCAGAGTTTCTACTAAGATATTGAACTAGTTAGTTGACAGAGGGTTCTACTGTTTTCATTCTCCACCAGTTATCAGCCAAGAAGACCATGAACAGGCTCGGGAGTCCTGAGGAATCGTTGTTTGAGCACTCTCTAGGAGATTGGTAGGGAGGAACGGCCTCCTAATGCTGTTGTCGTATGTCCTAAACAGGTTCTATGTTAGTTTTTTTTACTGTGTTAGTTAAATAAATCTTAGTTCGACTGATATATGTGAATGTTAAAGTTCAATATGTGAAATGTTAGAATTTAGTATTCTTTTTAGATTGTTAAAGAAATGAAATTAATTCAAAAAAGTAATGTGTTAGAATGAAAATAAATTTCTAGACTGTGTTTTTTCACACCTGGAAAACTAAGCCGTACTCTAGCACAATTAGAATAATTTAAGTAGATGAAAGAAAACTATAAGAGATTGAAAATAATAGATAAGGTTCGGTATCTGTAGATAGCAGAGTAATTTATTCATTGTGTAATTTATTATGTAAAGAACAACATTATGGTTATTTATGTTTATTGTTTAAAGTGTTTAACTAGGTAAAAATGTTGGAAAAGGAATAGTAGAACTATTCCAGAGTTATAGCAATCTAATATACTGATTCAATAAAAATGATAGAATATACGGTTAAGTATCTAAAACAAGGTATTAACCACACTTAAATATTTTATCCTAAACTATTAATTAATATATACTAGAATATGATTATGTTTACAAACCTATATTAATAAAAAAAATAATCAAAGTTACAGAGCTAATGTTTTAACCTTTACATAACTCTGAATCTTTACTAAGTTACAGAACAGTAAACAAATGTAAATATAAATATAACCAGTAAATAGAATTAAGCTAAGAATTTAGCTAATTAAGAAATAATTATTAAGTTAAACCTGAGGGTCGAAACCCTAGTTCTTCTTTTATTTTCTTTTATAAACATATTTTATAAAAACAGAATAAACAAATTAAACTAGAAGACTATAAGTATGCACTAGACTGGGTATAGTCCTATTTCAAGAACTTACAATATATTTATAAACTCTTTATTTAAGAGAATAGAAAATATTTCATTAATAGGTTAAATAATTTCAATACTATTGTAACAATGAAAAAGAGGTAAACAGAAACCAACACACAACTAATAGATTTAAGAATGTATCTATACTAGGGTTCTTTCCCAGTAAACCCTAGTTATTCTATCTTAACTGAGAAGTATAATTATATAAATTTTACCTTAAAACTGAGATTACGGTCTTCACAATAACCTTATCTATTTACAAGAGAAACCTTTAACAGTAAAGATTATTTCACTGACAGTAGAGAAGAGCAAACTTCATTCACAGTAATATCCTTTATAAGACAAAGTATAATCTAATAGAGTATTTGAAATAGAGATTAAGTAAAAACCACGAATACAAGAGAACCCCCATAGATTTAAGAAACCGAGTATGATATTAATTAGACATAAGGCTATAAATATTTCTTTTACAGTCAAGAAAAGTTAAATACAAGTCACGGCATCAAGCCAGAGCCACCCTACTACAGGCAAGGGTTCTAATAACAAGAACTGATTAGAAACTGAAAACCAAGCAACTAAAGACTGGAGGAACTGAAGCCGTGCTTCCTTTCCACTAAAAACCCTTTTTCCCTTAACCATAGAAAATAGGGAGTTGCCACGTTTTAACCGGGGCTTACCCGTTGGTCTAGAGGTCAATCAACGTTGGAGAGAATCCTTCCAAGCCTAACTTCGAACTGTAACCAGCAAGCAAACCCGAAGGTTATAGTTAGAAATTGTAAAATCTAATTCTTGAAACTGTAACTTGAAATCTATAACATTAACACAATAAAAATATTTACCTGAAGGTGAATGGATCTAGAGCAGAGGAGGAATCGAACCAGCACAACGAACAACACTTCGAAGAACAAACCCTCGTGCTCACCTGTGACAAAGGCTGCAGGGCTCACCTTTCAGATTACACCAACGATGGAGTTGGATAAACACTATGGAAAGGGCAATGCAAAGCACCAACACTCAAAACTATTGATAGAGTAACACTACTCATACAACAACACAGTGCTTGCAGAAAGAACCAATTACGAGCTGGGTATCTCTCAACCCTCATGCAAAGAGTTGCAACACTTCATTACACAAAAAATGGCGCTGGAAATGAGAACAAGCGAGCCCTGCAGCCTTATTTCCCATAATTTAAATAATGATTTCAATGATAATATAATTTTCAAAGTCAAAACATATCATTTAAATGATAAACCATAAAGTCAAGCTATGGTAAAGATCGAGATATATATTGTATCGTTAAACCTTATATTATGAAAACCTTGGAATCTTTGTTGGTAAAATAACTATGGAAAGATCTTTAGTATAGTATATGCCTTTGATCATGAGTTGATAGTATTACTATTGACCATTTATACCAACATACGATGCATGACTATGTTATTAGAACTAGTATTATGTAAACACAATGGGTAAGAAATTAGTTTATAAATCAACAATGTGTTTATAAAAATAAATAGTATTTACACCCTGGAATAACTCTTACATTTATATGTATAGTCTATAGTGCCTTGGTGTAAGTTAAACTTCTTGGAAGTTGGTGATCTTTTGTTCTCCATAAGGAACCAGAACTCTAAATGAATCAACCCAAGGTTAGATTAGATTTAGAAAATGGATGATAGTAAGACTATCCAGGATTAAAAATAGTATCACATAATGATATTAATAAATGTTATGGTAATGTAATTTTACTACATTACTTGTAACATGATGAACTTGAAGGTCGAGATTTAGCTCAATGAATTTTTATACAAGTAAACATTTATAACTGTAGCTGATGATGTTACCTCTACTAGAGCATAATTAAAAGTAGAGCTAAGGGTTTATTGTAAGCCTGTTCATGGAATGCCTTAGATTTATTTCCATGCTTATAAGCAGTATTTTAAATTTTAGAAATAAGAACAGCAGTAAACTCTTAATTCAGAAAAAGTGTTGTTTTACTAAACCATGAGCTCTATGTAGAACTTGTAAGTAACTTAGCTAATAGCTGGAAAGAAGAATTGTCTGAAGTAGAAGTCATGCTATGAAAGACATTTAGTATGGCAAGGTTATTGGTCTTTACGACATAAACTTAAAACACTGTCATAGATGCAAAAAAAGTAAAGAAAAGTTACTTTACCTCATAGTATCCTTGAACTCTATTAAGCAAAAATTACTCTAGCAGTTTTATATGCCAAAGAAGTACATATGGATTTAACGCTCTAATAAACTCCTACTTGTTCAAAATTTACCTGTTGAACCTGTAAGATCCAGAAATCTAGTTGAGTTAGCAATTGCTAAGTAAGCCCCAATTAGAACATAACTTCTCACCTACTTGACAAAATCAAATCATCAGTATAACTAGAAGTAACTGAATGTATATCATTTACATAACATATCAAAAATTAATGTGGTACTAGTTTTTGTGTGTTGAATATAATCATTAATTTTGTTAACTGTTTCATTTATCCGCTAGCCGCTAGTAGTTATCAAACTGTGACTATAGACATTTTATGTTACATTAGAAATTTTAAATTTTTGTGAAATTATGGGGTTTTGACAGAGGCATAAACTGCAAAGTGGATTTAAGCAGGACAGCTCGGCTAGGAAGATTGAGGGCTCTGAAGGTCTAGGAAGTGAGGCGAAGTTCAATTTTGTTTAGGAGTTCCCTCCAGGATGAATGTTTAAGTGCAACATTGAACATAGGGGTTCCTAGATATTTAGTGGGCAGAGAGGAGACTGAGAAGTGGAGGATATGAGAGTTGTTTCTGTGGGCTGGCATACTAGTGTTGAAAAAGAAGATTCAAGATTTTTCCAAATTAAGGGTGGTTCCTGAAGCTTCTTCAAAGGCATGCAAGATAGAGTGAATGGTCCAGGCTTCATGAACAGAGGAGTGACCAAAGAGGAGATTATCATCCACAAATTGTTGGTAAGCTAGAGGTGTGGTGTTGTGAAGGGAGAGATCTCTAAGGGAGCACACATCCAGGGCTGATTGAATCATAGGGCCAAGACCCTCAACCATAAGAATGAAGGGGAAGGGGGAAATGGTGTCACCCTGACAGATGCCTCGCGAGGGGGGGAAGGTGGAGGATGGGGAGCCATTAACCAAGATGGAAAATAAAGCTGAGGAGATAAGGGAAAGGATCCATTGAACCCAATCCTGATAGAAGCCAAAAGCTAACAACATTTTTCCAATGAAGGCCTAGCTAAGTTTGTCGAAGGCTTTAGATAGGTCCAGTTTAAGAATAATGCCTACAGTTTTGGAGGTTTTAAGAGAATGGACAACCTCATGGGAGAGGATTATGCCATCAAGAATCTGTCTTCCTTCCACATAGGTCGATTGTTCCAGAGAAATGAGGAGAGGAAGGAGGGGTTTTAGCCTGTTAGCCACAACTTTAGAGATGATTTTGTAAATTACATTGCAAAGGGAGATAGGTCGAAACTTCCCAGGGTGAGAAGCTCCAATTTATTTGGGTATGAGAGCCATATGAGTTGCTTTGAGAGCTAGAAGAATCCATTTATTTTTTCATGATTCCTCAACCAAGTGTAGAACTTCATCCTTAAGCAGATTCCAATAGTGGTGAAAGAAGTCAATGGTGATTCCATCTGGGCATGGGGATGTTCCATCCACCATTTTCTCTACTTATTCCTTGACTTCTTGCATGGTTATGGGTTGCATGAGAGATTGGTTGTGATCATTATTAATAAGAGAGGGGATGTGCTGGGTTACCCTGCAAATCGCTTCTTGACGCTCGTGATCCGGTTCAATGAGGAGCTAATTAAAATGCCTTGTTAATTCATTAGATATCTCTTGGTGCTCCTCTAAGGTCTCTCCTGAATCTGTGCGTAGCTTGCTAATTTTGTTCCTCATTCTGTGTTGAATTGTGGATTTGTGGAAGAATATTGTGTTTCTCTCGCCATCTTTTAGCCATTTAACCTTGGATTTCTAATTCAGTAGATTGCTTCTTGATCACATCTCTTGTTGAGTTGATGAAGGAGGTCCCTTTCCTGAAGTTTGGAGTCTAGGGTGAAACCATGATCCATAGCATGGCGCTGGATAGAGGCTAAGTTTTCTTGAATGACCATTTTTTCCTTGAAAATGTTGACAAAAATTGTCTTATTCTGAGTTTTGAGATGACCACAGATATTTTTGAGTTTTTGGTGCATAATAGCCATTTTTGAGTGGCCAGAGACAGACATCTCATTCCACCAAGAGCTGACTGAGTCCATAAAAGTGGGATGGGTGAGCTAGAATTTTTCAAACCTGAAAGTTTTGTGAAGGGAAGTGCCCTGACTGTGTCAAGAGAGGGCAATGGGCCAGTGATCTAATCCAGTCGTGGGGAGAACTGAAGCATCAAGAAGCCCTCCAAGGGTAAGGGTGGGTTCCGAAACAAGGAAGCCATCCAGACGTTTAGAAATTTGGTGCACTCCACCTCTTTGGTTGTTCTAGGTGAAGAAACCAGAGGAGGTATGAACATCCACCATTTCACAAGAGTTGATCATGGTTTTGAAGGCCTCATCTTTAGCAGAGAGGGTTTTTATACCACCTTTCTTCTCCTCCAGGTTGGATATCATGTTGAAGTCTCCACCAATGATTAATGGAGATTCATTATGCAAGATGCGCAACCAATCGATATGATTTAAGAGATTCCTTTTAGAATCCGCCATCTGAGGGCCGTACACATTTATTAAGAAGCCCCTAATACTAGAATCAAGAATGTGGAAGGAGGCAAAAAGAGAATGTATGAGGCAAGGGCATAATCAAGAGTAATGAGAAGAGGGTTCCAGTTGATTGAGAGGCCTCCCGAGGCACCTTGGGAATCAATTTCCATAGTGATACAATCCTTCCATATCTGAGCCAAAATTGAAGCAGCAATATCACTGGGGCATTTGGTTTCCTGAAGAAAAAGGACAGTGGGATGTTCTTTTTGAATCTTCATTTTAAGCATTATTTGTTTAGAGCAACCATTGAGACCTCTAATATTCCATGAGAGGAGCTTCATTGATTTACAGAAGGGGGGGTAGTGAAGAATTCAGTTAACTGTGCATATTGGCTTGAGTCGACCAATGCAGTGCCCAGACGGTTGATTCTTTGAAGAGCCAATTTGTGTTCTTTTTTTGGGGATCTTTCTGAGCTTTATGTTTCTCTTTTTGACCCGAGGAAGCCACTCCAAGTTTCAATTTCACTTTGACTAGAGATTTGTACAAAATCTAGATCTGCTTGGTAGGGATGGATTTGAAAGCTTTCCTGGTGCAAGCATCTTTGAGACCAATTAGATCAAGCCCTTTAGGAATAGCATCCTTCATATCCTCTTTCTCTAGGACTTTTAGATTTTGATCGGGCATTTGTAGATCTAAATGTACCCTACCTTGAATATCATTAGAGTTTTCTAAGGATTTACCTGAAGATTACTCAAGGTGCTGCGAGATAGAAATATCAGCTGTTTTGGATGCATGCAATTGCACTGATTCTTCTTGATTCATATTTTCATCCTCGATGTTCTTTTCATGTTCCATAGTTGTTTCCTCTAGTACTTGGAAACAATTTTTGGTTGAAGGGAGTTGATCCAAAATCTTTTCTTGGGTCATTCTTCTGTAGTTGCGCTTTTTCCTAGCAGCATACTGAATCCCTTACTCATCGGTGGTGGGATATTTGTGATTCTCTTGAACTTTATTCAGAGGAGAATCTCTAAATAGATGCCCATGTTCATGGAATTTTTGACATCTAAATGGGATATGTTCATAGTCTAGTGGCTGGATCCAATCGCTATCTTCATGGGAGAGACAAATTGCATCTAGAAGAGCCTGAGCAATGTGCATGAAGACACAAATTCTGGCATAAGAGGTGAATTTATTCATTCTGGTTTGATCTGTTGTCTGTACAAAAGTTCCAAGGGTATTTCCAATCTCCTAAAGGGTGGATTCATCCCAATATTCTTGAGGGAGAGAAAAAATGTGAATCCAGATAGGGCCCTAATAGAAGCCCTCTTTCTCTGGGCAAAAGAATTCAACCCAGTTCCTAAGGTACAACCTTGCAGAGTTGAAGAAGTAAGGCCTGCCTTCTTCCACCCGAGCTGTATCTTCCAGGCGATGAAAGATAATGGTGAAAAATCCTTTAGAGCCTAACTAAAGATCAAAATGAGCTTTGGGTTTCCATTTGGTTGCAATCCAGCCATGGAGAGCCTGTTTCGTCGGCTAGAAGCCCATGAATTTACCGATCAGGGCGTGGTCTTTCATTTTTTGGGCTCTAGCATTTATCCTTTCCACTGGGAGTGATAAGCAGGGGTGCTCAATCGTGCATGGGATGCATTATTTCTTATTTCTTGAAGGATTTTCATCGTTATCCATACCAAAGACAGCAACGGTCTTTTCAGCAGGCCTTTTGTCGTCCATCCGAATGGGAATGTCTTCCAATCCAATTCTCAATGAGTTTTTGGGTCCCATGAAATCCTTGGGACAATTTGTAATGACAAGGGACTGGGAGGGGCCTGGCGCCCCCCCCCCCCCCCCCCCCTCCTCCCTTCCCCCAACGTAGTCGTCATAATGCTGATCAGGGCCAAGAGAATGGACGACAGATGAAATTTTCATAGAAAGTACAGGGTAAAAAGATCAGAAAGCGGAACAAGGTTTGGACTAGTTACAAACACTAGTAGAGCTATTCGATCTCATTTCTTGGACCATCTATAATATGATTATTTTGTAGTTCAACATGAAATATTGCAAGCCAAGCAAGACTCCTTTCCTTTTAGGATTTAAGCTTAAAGAAGCAGGTTCTTCTCCTATGGTAAATAATACACTGTATAGGTAGTTGATTGGGTGTTTGCTTTATCTTACACACACTCAAAATGAGTTATCTTATGCAGTTAGTGTGGATTTGAGATACATGGATTAGCCTCATGAAATCCACTGGAGAGCAGACAAGAGGATCCTAAACTTTGTTCAAGGAACAAGAACTCATGGGATCTTCTACAAAGCAAAATATGATCTTGATTTGATTGGATTTACTGACAGCGATTGGGAAAGTGACAACACAGATCGAAAGTTTACATCACGATATGTGTTCGTGCTTACAGAAGGACGAATCAGTTGGTCGAGCAAGAAGTAGAGTGCCATAGCTCTCTCATCTACAGAAGCAGAGTATAAAGGAGTTGTAAATGCAACAACTCAATGTTTATGGTTGCAAGGGATACTTGGAGAATGTGGCTTCGAATCAGAGTTTTCAACTATTATCTATTGTGATAATCAGAGCACCATTTGAATATGCAATGATCCAGTTTAGAGACAACGAACCAAGCACATTGAGATCCATATGCACTACATCAGAGAGCTTGTGCATGATGGTACCATTGTTCTACTCTTCTGTGCATCTTCAGAACAAGTAGCATACATATTCACCAAAGTTTTTTGTGAGAAGACCTTCAACAATCTCAGATTTAGTTTTCAACATAGAATAATAATATATATCCAAGTATGTAATACTTACAAAACATAAAGTTCTAGTGTTCACATGAAACTTAACTAAAATACAAAGGGTTGGCATTCCAAAATATTACAAATTCCTTGTCCTTTGATGAGAGGTTGTACTAAAAATAACTTTGTACTTCATAGCTTATGTATGTAGGAAATCTATGAACTACTTAAAATTTATGAAAAACTATGTCCCCTAAATGTTATCAAGGAAATTAATTCCTTCCCCTTTCATTAGAAGTTGATACTAAAAATCACTTTGTAAATCATAGCTTATGTCCCTAGAAAATCTATGGTCAGCTTAAAAGTTGTAAAAAATGTCTCGTCCCCTTAAGACTTATTCAAAATGTTATTTATTTTCTTTATTATTTCTTAGCCATGTATTTATATGTTCAACTTCAACCTTTTATTGGTCACATATATTTTATTAAATATTCCCCATAATTTATAAATAAAATCCACAACCTCATGTAATATGACAACAACTTTTTCATGAACTTCCTCTTTTCGATTTTACTAGACATAAAACAACCAACCTTGTCAAGGTTTCCTTATTGTTTACCTTTTTTAATTTTAGAGATAAAGTTTATGAACAAACTCAAGGAAAAGTGATGGGTTAATCCCATATTCACCTTTTTTTGTAACTAAGGGAAGTGACAACTGGAGACAAGTTGGTACTTGCATGACACAGGGTCCAAGGTTCCAATCCCACTACCACTATCCCCCTAGGTGAATCCACCTGGACAAAACCATGTCACATGGGTCAATCTAGGGGGCATTTGAACATAATACCTTCCATTTACAACCAATTACAACATTTCCACTTTACCACTTGCTCTGCCCCCCACGGGCTAATCCCATATCCGCCTTATTACTAATATTTACATCAAACTTTTTGAAATCAAGGCTCTTGATTTCTGAAATGCAAGTGTTTGTATAGGGTTATGTAAGACAATTTTTTTATATGACCTAATGGCCTTTCTACCCTTCAGTTTTATCTTAATCCTCTTAATGATATACATTCTTAAATCCAATTTAACATGGATTCCCAACATAACAATTAGCATCTCCCATCGCATTCCTTTACATTCCAGTTACCAAAAATAAAATGGGTCCTTTACCCATCAACTTTATGAGAACAAAACCCATATTGATAGATATTTCCATGTTAGTTTCCATCACTACCCTTCCCAAAAATATGTTTTCCTAAAAATCCTATCTACGGATTTTAAATTATGGACAGCTTACCCAAGAGATGGTAGACCTAAAGAAAACTCTCTAAACCCTCATAGAACTCTTAAAATCATTAGTTAAAGTGCAAAAGATAAATATAAACTTCTCCTTCTATGATTTTTCTATGAAATTTGTGGCTACTCATCTATGCCTCTCAAGCTAACAAATGACTATCCACTCGATTCAATTTCAAATTTTGGCTATTAACTAAGGATATTCACCATTAAAAACATATATGGATTCCAAAAGAATCCTATCATACTATGAATGCATGACGCATGAAGAATTGAAGATATAGAAGAATAATTTAAACATAAACTAATATAAATCATGTGAACCATGTCTTCGCATGCCTATATTCATTCTGAACCAAAATTACACATAATGCATGCATAATTCATCATCATAGTAGGAAATATGAACTCAAAATGTTGAAATGTTAAACATGGAATGAACACAAATTTTTTAATGAAAATGGGCTAAGACACTAGTTGTGTAAGAGAAGCATATTGTTGGTGCAAAGTTAAAGACTAGGGTTCTGTGTAGGATTGAAAAAAGGCCTTCTATAGTCTAAACATGCTGGCATTTTTTATCTCCCCGGAAGAGAAAAAGTACAACCAAAGGGCATCCAACACCAATGTTAAGGAAGAAACATGGATATAATTGTAGATTTCATTTTAGCCTTAACGTAGATCACACAAAAGCAAAGGATCATTGTATAGCAATACAAATTTTGCATGCATAAACATACATAAATCATAACGTAGGATAATCCATCAAACAATCATCAGATACTCAACATCTAACAAAAATATTTGAGGGGCACAAAAATATTCATTCTTTGTTGTTCATTGTGTAGAAAGAATAAAGTATCACACATATTTTACAATCTTCTATGATAAATATCCCAAAATTGATATCTCAACTATTCTATCCCTCCCCTTACAAATATACAAAAGGATAATTCTCCTCTCTCTCTAACCAACCCCGTCCCCTAACTCTTCAAGAGTTTTTATACAAATTATAGTGGCAAATTGTGATCATGTCAAGATGATTAAAACCCAAATTCTCTTACTCAGACACACTAATACCCAACTTATATTGTATTTCTATGTTGATTGTACATATATTTTTCACAAATGGGTCTTCAAAAATGAAGGGGACAACAAGCCCAACCACATTCATTGACTTTCCCTCGAGACAACCTTTTTGTTCCATTGACTCTGCAGACTAAGGGGCAACCTCAAGTACCACTCACAAGGATTTACTCCAAAATATTCAAAATTGTCAACTTATTCCTTCAATTTACCAAAAAATAGATTAGTTCAAGCAATTAGTGCTTAGGCTTGCTCACTATATGGAAATGAAGTTGTCTATTTAAGGGTTTCCACCCAGACTGTGCAAATGATTCTAGCTGCTACAACAGAAGATAGGTGAATTGAGTTGCAATGAAAAATTCGTGTATGGTTATATTTACAATGATTGTAGCTACATGGAGGGTATATAGTTAATGAATGTTTTCATACTTCTATTGTTTCTCTAGTGAGTATCTCATAGCATGTGAATCTATATCCATCTACTGGATTCTATACCAAAAATCATCTACCGACCTATTTCTCTATTTCAACATC
Organism: Pseudotsuga menziesii; assembly: GCA_001517045.1. Lineage (NCBI taxonomy): Eukaryota > Viridiplantae > Streptophyta > Pinopsida > Pinales > Pinaceae > Pseudotsuga > Pseudotsuga menziesii. The sequence continues at coordinate 119,524 of LPNX010014678.1, forward strand.
GATCCCATCTAATCTTACAAAGTGGAGAAGATGAACTTTCTCTTCTTTGTATCTTTATGGAAATGGGTGTAAGTTGCATTGATATTAGTCACCAAAGGAGATATGCAAGCCATAATATCCTACTAGTTCTATTTTTTCCCCTAGCCTTGCAGTATGTTGAGCTCTACTTGGTCATGAAACTAATTTATGGAGAAGCAGAGAATCTTGACACCCTCTTGTGGAATAAAATAAGAAGACACCTTTGGAAGCTTGCAATTTGGTAATTTAAGTTCAAGTCACATCCTTGTGATCTGGTGGAAAATAAATTTCACATCCCATTCCACTATTTCTCAATCCTGGCACTCAATGTCTCTTTCTACAATTGCTTCAACTAGGTGGAGTTCCATCTTCTAATATGTAACTACTATGCAACTTCTTAATCTTGATCCACTCTAACTATCCTTTATTCATCTTTAGTGGTGGAGGTGTGAAACATATGAAGTTACATTGTGGAATAGCCTTGCATATATATGGAAGTAAAGGTAGAACTAGTTGGAGACATTCAATATAAGAGATGTCCATTGCCAATTTAAGGATTAGAATTGTCATAAGTCCAGACTTTTGCCTCTACTTGTGGCATGCTTGGTTATTGTGGTTATGAAATCTTGGCCTATGTATTCTTTATAAAAAATGGAACCACATCAGTGTGTTCATGGAAAATCCTCAGCATGGATTTGCAATATTTCAAATCTTGTGCTAGTTGTTGTAGTTGCAACATGATGGAAACAATATCTAAATGGAGGAGGAAGGAGTACTCAAAATGGTCTCAAGAATGTCCTCCCCTATCACTTCCTCTATGTTCACCTATGTAGAAGTGCCTAAGTCTACTACATCATTAGAATATGAGGGAATCATGGGGGATCATCACCTCCAGAACCTCTTGCATTATGTCCCTCTTGTTGTGGAGATTGCATATATGAAGAAAAATTGTCTAGACTATATCATACTTTGTGCTTAGAGGCTAGAATTTCTAGTTAATATGTCATGTCTAATTGAGTTCCTTTGATCTCACGAATGACCAAGATACTAAGAACATATTGTAGGGATCCTGGCTTATCATCATCAACAATGATGATTATGATGGTAGAAGAAGAATTCTCAAACTATTGAAGGACTTGAGGGTCTCATCCATTGAACCCAAGTCATGCTTTGTTCCAAAATCCTTCAATTTGTATAGGAAGAAGTCTACTAGAGAGATGGGATTGGTTTCCATAGTAGCCGTGGAAATCCTTGCCATAGCTAGTGTGTATGTTGAAGATGAAATACCCACTATGATATTAATTGGGTTCAAATTCAATGGTTGCACCACCCTCAACTCCTTCGGGGTGGTCCCTTGTAAAAACTACTCAACTAACCCTAGGTAGGATTTGAATTCCTTATAATTTATTTGAGTTGATTCAAGGATGGAAGATTAAAAGGATATAGGGGTCTAAGGAATCATTGAAGGTTCAACAATCTCTCTATCTGAGCTTGAATTTGGGTCTTATTTTATGCCACTAGACTTCCTTTCCCCTTTTACTTCTTCTTTAACCACCATCTTCTTCTACCATGTATTTTTTGATATGATTTTAGGAGGAATGTAGGTTGTGAATTGTGCAATTTTGGATTTCTGCACACATTACCACTACAAGACATACCTATTAGAAACCTAGTTAGTTCAATTTAATTTTGCTTTCCATCAATTTGACTAAGAGAGGGGAAATTAACTAAATTCGGGCTTCTAAATTTTTTCCCATAATCATAATTATGAATTTCATAACAAATAAAATATGTGTGAAAAAACATAAATAACATACATAGCATAAATAAACTCTATCCACACACATATAGTATGCATTTACCAACATTATCATCACACGAATGAAATAAAAGCATTGCACATAGAAATAAAAAAATAATACTTATCTTTGTCTAATGTAAACTAAGCAACTATTTGTGTAAGAGTGATTTTCCACCCAAACATAGGTACTATGTCTCTAGTATATACTCTTTCTACAAAGAGGACACCTCCAAGCTAGGCTATGAGGCCACCAAGGTTAGTAGGATTAAACATAAGTATTGTATGACGCAAATAGCTATGTAATCCTCCAATAAATTTGTGAAGAGTTTCCTGAGTATAAAGAAGTATGCCCAAAATCAAAGATATTTTTCTAACTTCCTGAGTGTAATCTTGTACATTTTGACCTTTACCTTGCCTTAAATTTTTCCAATCCACCATGACTTGATGTATGTAGTCTAATGGATAAAATTGTTTTTTAATGCAGCAATAAATTCATACCAGGAATAAATAATTTTGCTTGTTGTAAGGAGGTCTTTCTACATCTTACTTTCCCACCAGCTGAGTGTGGTGCCTTCAAGACATGAAGTAGCCAATTGGATCTTTTCCTTACAATCTGCAAGCTTTTGAATCCTGGAATACACCTCAATCTTCCTAATCCAATCATCCATTTTTTCTATTTTAAGTTCACCATTATATGTGGGAAATTCAAACTTATCAAAATATATACATCGAAATCACATTTAGGGGGAGATTAGTATTAGTTGGTGTTGAAATCAATTCCAAAGGGCATATTGTTGAACTTTGGTTTTGTCATTGATGTCAAACAAAAACATGAAGTCTTGAAGACTGTTGAACTTAGGTGTTACATTTAATGATATTTATCAAGAGGCCAGTTTGAAGACACATATAGAAATGTGTATGCAAGACTTATCAATATGCAAGATCTTTCAGGAAATAGTTCTCTATATAAGTGAAGCCAATTTGAAGAAGTATATAGGGAATAAGTGTGCAAGATTCAGATGTGTGCAAATCCTATCAAGACATGGGACCCATATGCGTAAATACCACCAAGTCATTGGACTCAAGTGTAAAAAATATCGAAAGGATGAATTATCAAAATATATACATCGATGGAAGATAAAATGAGGTGTCTAGCTTGACCAAGAAGTAAGCAAGAAGGGGAATCACTAACTCAAAGGAACCCCAAATTGTGGACACATCTCTTGAGCAAAAATAGTATAAATAAGTAAGAGATGGAAATGTTGAAGTAAGCTTTAAGATGAAGAAAATGTGATATTTTGATTTGGAAAGATTTAAATTTTGGGGGGATCAATGGCTCGTTGATTTAGAAAGAGAAAATACAGTAGACAGACAAATGAACAAAAGTAAATGAAGCTGAAGAACAAACAACACACAAATTTGGAAGGTGCCCAACATTGAGATGTGCAAAGGAAACATACAGTAAGAGTTGATTGTGAAATATTACAGATCCCAGATCATTGAAAGAATAGAACATCTTAGAATGTAGATGATCATAGGTTGTTGATATTGCATATTGCATAAGATGCAAATCACAGATCATTGTAGTCACAATTTTGTAACAATATCTTATTAGGGTGGCATGAAGGGGAGAGGAAAGAGAATTGTAGCTTCCTTTTAGTTGGTGTTGGTAAAGCTGGTGAATTGGTACTCATCGAGGAGATTGCAGTATCCAATTAGGTTGGTGCCTGACCAGAACAATTTGGAGCTTGCACAATAGAATTTGTGTTCTCTCAGGTCGGTTCTTGAATTCAACAAATTGGTGCTTGCACAAAGGATAAGAGTCCTTGCAGGTTGGTGCCTGTAATCAACAAGTTGGTGCATGTTTGTGGGATCAGTGTCCCAATCAAGTTGGTGCCTGAGTGATTTGGTTCTCACATTTTGGATATTGGTGTCTCCCATTGTAAATGTAACTTTTACACACACACACACAATATTTAGAATTACTATACAAATTATTTGCGCACTAGTGTCTCTTATTGTTTTGACTAGAATAGAAATTGGTGCATTATTTTTTTAGAATTAAAATTTGTATAATTTGTGTTTTATACTGATTCAACCCCCTCTCGGTATAAATAAGAATTCCAATAGACTCTACTTCCCAAAGTAGTAGCTAGGATCACTTTATATAATCAATTTACTATACTAGATTTTGCTTCCCAATGCAACAGTTAGGCACATATAAAATCAAGGTACTTGTACTAGATTTTATTGACTAATGCAACAATTAGGAACACATATAAAATCAATATACATGTGCTGGATATAACGATAGCATTAACCATCTGTTTATCTATTTTTGACATGCAGTAGCAAATTTCTTTTCTTTCTAGCTTAAGTATAGTACATCAACATTTTCATAGTTATTTCATTTAAAGTAGTTGAATAGTATATTGTTAGATTACTCTAGGGAATTTCCAAATACAATATATTCCCACATCACAAGCATCATCATTACTTCTCCATAACATATTTCAATCATAGAAATAAGATGCATGAAAATCCATAACAATAGAAACTATATCTTAGAAGTCAACAATACTTAGGAACATAAAACATCGAGGTTGGAAACTCATATGTTTAGATTACATAAAATAATATGCAGTTGTTGTTGGGCATCCCACGATCCACCCAACCATAGATCTCTAGGAAAATTTCAATCTCTATTTCCCCACAATCACCCCTGAGCAAGGTCTTGGTCTCTCCATGGATTGGTTCTTAGGTTCTTTCATCTTTTATTTTTTATTGTAAATCTGCATTTAACTACCTTAGGGACCCTAGTTATGCAAGAAAATATTTTTCCAGTATCCATGGTTCCCCAAAAGCATTCCTCTTATCAACATATCCACGAAGTACTCATGTCAATCCAACAACCAATATTCTTGTTAACCAATAGAAAATATTGTTCTTACAGTACCCAGGTAGTCCTCCTTCCAACTAGTACTCATAACCTATAGTGCTCACACCCTATGGCCATAGAGAATTTTTAGACCATGACTGATCTTGGATCTTGATAATGTATTCATATATATTAGGTGGCTAGTTCCTTTCCCCTTTAGTTGTCCATTTTTTGGAAATTACATAATTGTTATTTTCTCTTCATATTAATTCACATTCTTTCATTTATTTAGATTTCTATTTCTCCTCGTTTTCTCAATTATATCTGGATTTCTTCTTTTTACTATAGGCTTCACATTCTTCAACAACCAAGAGAACTAATTCATTGGCATTATTGTTTACTATTTTGTAGAGGAATCATTTATTATTATTACTCGTCCTTCTCGGCAGTGAAACATATTCAAGAGTTACATTTTCCAATCTGCTTTACTTTTGGTTTTCCTTATTCATTTTATGTTTATTTAAATTTATGTTTAGTCTTTTTTTCTTCTTTGTTTATCATTATTTTTTCCTATAGAAACTAAGACCCCTCATTCATCGTGTTTTCCTACATAGGCAAAGCAGATTTAGTTTTCAGCATCGAATAATAATATATCCAAATATGTAGTACTTACAAAACATAAGGTTCGAGTGTTCACATGAAACTTAAGCAAAATACGAAGGGTTGGAATTCCAAAATATTACAAATTCCTTCTCGTTTGATTAGAGGTTGTACTAAAATCACTTTGTACTTCATAGCTTATGTCTGTTGGAAATCTATGAACAACTTAAAATTTATAAAAAAAAATGTCCCCTCACTCTTATCAAGGCAATTAATTCCTTCCCCTTTCGTGAGAAGTTGATACTAAAAATCACTTTGTAATTCAGCTTATGACCCTAGCAAATCTATGGTCAATTTAAGATTTATAAAATATGACTCGTCCACTTAAGACTTATTCAAAATGTTTTATTATTATTATTTCTTAGCCATGTATTTATATGTTCAGCTTCAACCTTTTATTGGTCACATATATTTTATTAAATATTCCCCATACTTTATCAATAAAATCCACAACCTCATGTAATATGACAACAAATTTTTCATGAGCTTCTTCGAATCTACTAGACATAAAACAGCCAACCTTGTCAAAGTTTCCTTATTGTTTATTTTTTTAATTTTAATGAAAATTTTATGAACAAACTCAAGGCAACCAACCTTGTCAAGGTTTCCTTATTGTTTATTTTTTTAATTTTAATGAAAATTTTATGAACAAACTCAAGGAAAAGTGGTAGGATAATCCCATATCCACGGTTTCCTTATTGTTTACCCTTTTTAATTTTAAAAGATAAATTTTATGAACAAACTCAAGGAAAAGTGATGGGATAATCCCATATCCACCTTATTACTAATATTTACATCGAATTTTTTGAAATAAAGGCTCTTGATTTTTTAAACCCAAGTGTTTGTATAGGGTTATGGAAGACACTTTTGTTATATGACCTCATGGCCTTCCTACCAATAAGTTTTATCTTAATCCTCTTAATAAGTTTTATCTTAATCTTTTTAATGATTTATATTCTTAAATCCAATTTACCATGAAGTTCTAACTTAACAATTAGAATCTCATGATCTTATTTCTTCACCTTCCAATTACCAAAAAGTCAAATGGGTCATTTTCCCATCAAGTTTATGAGAACAAAACCCATATTTATAGATATTTCCATGTTAGTTTCAATCACTACCCTTCCCAAAAATATGTTTTCCTAAAATCCCTATCTAAGAATTTCAAATTAATCACACCTTACCCAAGAGATGGTATACCTTAAGGAAACTCTCTAGGCCCTCATAGAACTCTTAAAATCATTAGTTAAAGTGCAAATGATAAATATAAACTTCTCCTTCTATGAGTTTTCTATGAAATTTGTGGCTACTCATTTATGCACCTCAAGCTAAAAAATGACTATCCACTTGATTCAATTTCAAATATTGGCCATTAACTAAGGATATTCACCATTAAAAACATATATGGATTCCAAAAGAATCCTATTATACTATGATGAATGAAGAATTGAAGATGTAGAAGAATAATTTAAACATACACTAATATAAATCAGGGAACCATGTCTTCACATGCCTATATTCATTCTTAACCAAAATTGCACATAATTCATGCATAATTCATCATCTTAGTAGGAAATATGAACTCAAAATGTTGAAATGTTAAACATGGAATGAACACAAATATTTTAATGAAATTTGTCTAAGACACTAGTTGTGTAAAAGAATCGTATTGTTGGTGCAAAGTTAAAGACTGGGGTTCTGTGCAGGAGCCAACAAAGGCCTTCTATAGTCTAGACATGCTGGCATTTTTAGCTCCGTGAAAGAGAAAAAGTATCAGCCAAAGGGCATCCAAGACCAATGTTAAATGAGGGAAATGTTAAGGAACAAACATGGATATAATTGTAGATTTCATTTTATGCTTAACATAGATTACACAAAAGAAAAGAATCATTGTATAGCAATACAAATTTTGAATGCATAAACATACATAAATCATAACATAGGATTATCCATCAAACAATCATCAGATACTCAACATCTAACAAAAATATTTGAGGGGCACAAAAAGATTCATTCTTTGTTGTTCATTATGTAGAAAGAACAAAGTATCATACATCGTTTGCAATCTTCTAAGATAAATATCCCATAAGTGAGATCTCAACTATTCTATCCCTCCCTTTACAAATATCCAAAAGGATAATTCTCCTCTCTCTCTAACCAACCCCATCCCCTAACTCTTCAAGAGTTTTTATACAAATTATAGTGGCTAATTATTATCATGTCAAGATGATTAAAACCCAAATTCTCTCACTCGGATGCACTAATACCCAACTTATATTGTCTTTCTATGTTGATTGTACATCTATTTTTCACAAATGGAGGCTTAAAAAATGAAGGGGACAACAAGCCCAACCATATTCATTGAATTTCCCTCGAGTCAACCTTTATGTTCCATCGACTTTGCAGACTAAGGGGCCAACTCAAGTACCTCTGACAAGGATTTACTCCAAAAATATTCAAAATTGTCAACTTATGCCTTCAATTTACCCAACAATATATTAGTTCCAACAATGAATGCTTACGCTTGCTCACTATCTCAAAACGAAGTTGTCTATTTAAGGCTTTCCACTCAGAATCTGTAAATGATTCTAGCTCTTACAACATAAGATATGTGAATTGAGTTGCAATGCAAAATTTGTATATGGTTATCTTTTTAGTGATTGTAGCTTCATGGAGGGTCTCTAGTTGATCAATTTTTTCATACTTCTATTGTTTCTCTAGTGAGTATCTCAAAGCATATGACTCTATATGCATCTACTAAATTCTATCCCAAAACTCATCAACCGACCTCTTTCTCTATTTCAACATTGATCGCATATAATATTACAAAGTGAAGAATATGACCTTGCTATTATGTGTAGCTTTATGGAAATGGGTGGAAATTGCATTGATCTTAGTCACCAAAGGAGATAGTCAAGACATGAGATTCTACTAGTTATGTTTTGTCCCCTAGCCTTACACTATGTTGAGCTCTACTTGGTCATAAAACTACTTTATGGAGGAGTAGAGAATATTGACACCCTCTTGTGGGTTGGAATAAGAACACACCTTTGGAAGCTTGGGATTTGGTAATTTAAGTTGCAGTCACATCCCTGCGAGCTGGTGGAAGAAAAATTTCACATCCCATTCCACGACTTCTCGATCCTGGCACTCAATGTCTCTTTTTACAATTGCTTCAACTAGGTGGAGTTCCATCTTATAATTTCTAACTGCCTATGCAAATTCTTAATCTTTCTCCACTCTAACCATCCTTTATTCAACTTTAGTGGTGGAGGTGTGCATAATGTGAAGTTACATCGTGGACTAGCCTTGCATATATATGGAAGTAGAGGTAGAACTAGTTTGATACATTCAATCTAAGAGATGTCCATTACCAATTTAAGGATTAGAATTGTCATAAGGATGGACTTATGCCTCTACTTGTGGCATGTTTGGTTAATGTGGTTATGAGATCTTGACTATGTATTCTTTATAAAAAATGGAACCATATAAGCGTGTTCATGAAAAATCCTTAGCACGGATTCGCAATAATTCAAATCTTGTGCTAGTTGTTGTAGTTGCAACATGATGGAAACAATATCTAAATGGAGGTGGAAGGAGTACTCAAAATGGTCTCGAGAATGTCCTCCTCTCTCACTTCCTCTATGTTCACCTATGCAGGAGTGCCTAATTCTACCACATAATTAGAATATGAGGGAATCGTGGGGGCTCATCACCTCCGAAACCTATTGCATATTGTCTCTCTTGTTGTGGAGATTGCATAGATGAAGAAAAAATATCTAGAGTATATTATACTTCGTGTTTAGAGTCTATTGTTTCTAACTGATATGTTATGTCTAGTTGAGTTCCTTTGATCTCACCAATGACCAAGATACTAAGACAATATTGTAGGGACCTTGGCTTATCATCATCAATAATGATGATTGTGATGGTAGAGGAAGGATTCTCAAACTCTTGTAAGGACTTGAGGGTCTCATCCATTTAGCCCAAGTCATGCTTTTCTCCAAAATCCTTCAATTTGTATAGGAAGAAGTCTACTAGAGAGATGGAATTGGTTTCCATAGTAGCCGTGGAAATCCTTGTCATAGCTAGTGTGGATGTTGAAGACTAACTACCCACTATGATCTTAATTGGGTGCAACTTCAACGATTGCACCACCCTCAACTCCTTGGGGGTGGTTCCTTGTAAAAAATACTCAACTAACCCTAGGTAGGATTTGAATTCCTTATCATTAATTTGAGTTGATTCAAGGATGGAAGAGTAAAATTCTAAAGGGATCTAAGGCATCATTGAAGGTTCAACAATATCTCTATCTGATATTGACTTTGGGTCTTCTTTTATGCCACCAGTCTAGCTTTCCCCTTTTACTTCTTCTTTAACCACCATCTTCTTCTTTCATGGATTTTTTTATATGATTTTAGGAAGAATGTAGATTGTGACTTTTGCAATTTTGGATTTCCACAAACATGACCACTACGAGACATACCTATTAGAAACCTACTTAGTTAAATTTAACTTTGCTTTCCATCAATTTGACTAAGAGAGGGGAAATTAACTAAATTCGGGCTTCTAATTTTTTTCCCATAATCATAATTATGAATTTCATACAAATAAAATATGTGTGCATAAACATAAATAACATACATAGTAGAAATAAAATATATCCGCACACATCTAGTATGCATTTACCAACATCATCGTCACGATAATTAAATCAAAACATTGCACATAGAAATATAAAATAATACTTATCTTTATCCAATGTAAATTTAAGCAACTGGTTGTGTAAGAGTGATTTTCCACCCAACCATAGGTATTATGTCCAGCATATACTCTTTCTACTAAGAGGACACCTCCAAGCTGGGCTATGAGGCCACCAAGGTGAAGAAAATGCCTACATGCTTCTCTCTCTCAACCCACAACCCATTCTTGTCTCTATGCTTAGCCAAATTCTCACACAGATCTCTATAGGGATCTCTCATAGCCCTCATAGCTTTGTCTTTCACAATACGTGCCCTACACAAGACCCTTAGTTGTTTCATTCCCTTCACCAATCCACAATTCTCTTGGGTGATCGATCATGTCGAGTGCTTCACGTGTGTGCATAGAAGAAGGAAAACCTGCTAAATGTGGTTGGATAACCACTTGTAGCCTCAATTCATGGATTATCAAGCATGTACCATCGACAAAAATATAGGGGTAATGGTTCCTACCTTTTCGAACCTCTCTGCTCGACTACAACCATCAGGTATTCCCTTCCAAACATGTTTCCCTTTCCAATGGAGAGCTCTGCATAGTCTAGAGATACATGCAACAATGAGAGATTGAGGGTTGACTCCAAGGGATATGAGAAAATGGTGAAGAGACAATTGGAATTTCTTCTGACATTAGAAGAAAGGACTATGGATTGCTATAGACTGACTTCTAACTTGTGACAGAACTATCACAAAAGTGCAGTCAACCCCATTCTGCAATAACTACATGAAGTGAATTCTCCCACGAACTTCACACATGCATTCAATAATTGGAAAATAGTCCAAAAATGATATAATCGGCTTATTCAAGGAACATGACAGAATTTGGATGGGTTCTAAGGTTGACACTTGGAAGCAAAGGATTAGTTTCCAATATACTCCCCCTGCTTTCCTCTTCCCACTTGGTGGAATAATAGCCCATCTAGTTCTCTTTACACATCCATCTTGGACCATTTTATTATTAATGCACTTAATATTTACATATATTTTGAATTGGCATGATAATCCAAACAAACAGTCCAAATAAAAATATTTACATCATACATGCCTAGTCATCCTCTAGTCGAGCCTTGGCCTTGAGCTCCACACTAGGAATCCATACTAGAATATTTACATCATTTACATAATTTTGATTAAATACATTCTAATTCAAAACTAAGGGTTTTAAAATCCCCTCCCTCTTGGAATAACATCATCCTCGGCATTTTCTCAAATCAAAACAAAAATGGGTATGCTTCTTTCATGGCATCCTCCAACTCCCATGTAGCCTCATCGAGACCGAATTGCTTCCCTTTCACCTTTACCTATTCGATGGCTCGGTTCTAGAGCAATGTCACCTTCTTGTATAAGATGCATAGTGGCTTGGTTTGGAATTCTCCCTTGAGTTCCACCTAGATCACATCCCAACCAATCACATGGTTAGGATCATTTGCGTATTTCTTAAGCAAAGAAACATGAAAAACATTATGAGCTTTATTTAGTAGGTAATGCAATTCTATATGTAGCTGGCCCTATTCTCTCAAGAACTTCAATTGGCCCACAATATCTTGTTGATATCTTGGCACAGATTCCAAGCTTCAATAAACTCTTCCATGGCCTAACTATGAGGTAAACATGATCCCCAACATGAAACTCCATATACACTCTATTCTTATATGTATATCTTTTATGTCTATATTAGGCTTCCTTTTGGATTTACTCTTTTTCTTTGCCTTTTGGATTTGTATCTAAAGTACATTTGATGCAATAGATATTTTCATCTATCTTATAATAGTCAAGCCTTGACTTGCCTGTTGGTGATCTTTGGGTGCTCAATATCTTGTCCAATATTGATGTGCTATTATTAAACTTGTTCTCAATTTATGCGCAAAAATAAACCTGCTAGGTGTTGATTCTCAACCTTATCTTGCTGACATTTCATACACTTAGAAATGCAATCAACAATGCCCCTTTTCATTCCCGACCAAAAATATTCTTTCCTTGTTGTAGCCTAACTCTTCCTTGACCTAACTTTGAGATAAACATTATCCCCGACATGAAACTCCCTATGAAATGTGTTCTTATTTGTATAGATTTTATGTCTATCTTAGGTCGCTTTTCATTTTTTCCTAAGATTTGCAATTTCATATTCCATTTCCTTGGGAAATTCTAGCCCAAGTACAAATATGTTCATTGGATTATGCCAAGTAACTAGGGTTCTACACTTTCTACCATACAAAGCTTCAAATAGACTCATGCTCAATTATGCTTTCTTCCCATTGTTATACACAAACTCTACCAAGTGTAGATAATCCTCCCACTTGGATGGTTTGTCCATCACATACATGCGCAACATGTCTTCAAGCACATGATTTACTCTTTCTATTTTCCTATCCGTTTATGAATGGTATGCAGTGCTAAATTTCAACTATGGCATACCCAAATATGCAAAAAGATTTTCCAAATATTTAAGGTGAACTTGGTATTCCTATCTCAAATTATTTCCATAAGAAAATCGAGCAATCTGAAAATTTACTTCATGAAATCTTTTCAATGGCATCTATTTTATACATGGATTTAACCAGTATAAAGTGTGTTGCTTTAGATAATTTATTTATCACAACCATGATGGAATCATGTTGCTTAATAGTCATTGGAAAACCTATAATAAATTCCATGGAAATCACTTCCCATTTCCATTCCGAAATCGACAAAAGTTGGAATAAACTTGCTGGGTGTTGATGCTCAAACTTCACCTGCTCACATTTCATACACTTAGAAATGTACCTAGCAATGTCTCTTTTCATTCCTGGCCAAAAATATTATTTCCTTGTTGTAGCTACTATTTTTTTATATACTGGTTGACCATAATATGACATTTTGTGAATTTCATCCATAACAATTATTCTCAAATATGCCAAATTTGGAATATACATTCTATTTTATAAATAAGAATTCCATCGTTTTGCAAATTGTAACCTTCATACATTTTTTTTCTAAATTCTGTTGCTGACGTAATTTGTATTTTATTTGGACATACAGTTCATCCTCAACAATACAATTAACAATAATTTGTCTCAAATATGATTGATAGGTACTAATGGCTTCCATAGACATTGAATTTACGTTTCTACTAAGTGCACCAGCCACTTTGTTTTCCTTTCCTTTTATGTGTTTGATTTCAAAATTAAATTCACTCAAATTTTTTTGCCACCTAGCTTTCCTAGAATTTAATGTTGGCTACTCAAATAAATATTTTAGACCACAGTGGTTTGTCCTTAGCTCAATTTTTCCCATTAAATAGTTCCTCCACATTTTCAAAGCGTGCACTATGGCTGCAAGCTATAAATCATGGGTAGCATAGTTCTTTTCATTCTTTTCCAACTTCCTTCAATAATAACATATGACATGGTTATCTTGTATAAGAAATCCTCCAATTCCCTAGTTACATGCATCTATACACACCACACAATATTTTTTTGGGTATGTAATTTTCAGAATTGGAGCACTTGTGACATGCTTCTTCAAAAGTTGGAAGCTTCTTCACATTTTTTGTGTCCATTCAAACTTTATCCCCTTCTTTTGAAAATAAGTGATTGGGTGAGAAACTTTAGATAATCCTTCAATGAACCTTTTGTAGTAACTGGAAAGATCCATAAAATATCTCACATCAGTCACATTCCTTAGAGTTGGCCAATTCATGATGGCTTTAATCTTCTTGGGATCAACTGATATTCCTTCCTCTAAAATGATGTGAACCAAGTAATGGATTTTATTTTTATAAAAAACACATTTTCTTGTCTTAACATACAACTTATGCTCCCTTAGCAATTGTAAATCCATTCTAAATTGTTCTTCATGTTCCTCTTCATTCTTATAATATATGAGAATGTCATCTAGAAAAACAAGAACAAACTTGTCCAAATACTTGTTGAAAACACTATTCATGAGACACATGAATGTAGTCAGTGCATTGGTGAGACCAAACAGCACCACCACAAACTCTTAACACCCATACCTTATTCTAAATGTTTTATTGTGAATATCTTCTTCCTTGATTCTCACTTAATGTTAACCATACCTCAAGTCAATCTTTGAAAATACCTTTGAACCTCTCATTTGATAAAAACGATCATCAATTCGAGGAAATGGGTATTTGTTCTTCAATCTAACTTTGTTAAATTATCTATAATGATTACATATCTTGAGTGTTCCATCTTTCTTCTTCACAAACATGATGGGTTCTCCCATTGGAGACACACTTGGGGAATGTATTTCTTTTCTAGAAATTCTTGCATTTGTATTTTCATCTCTAATAATTATGGTGTACTCATCCTGTAAGGTGTATTGGACACTGGTGCAGCGCCTCCTGGAAAAAGGTTTATTGTAAAATTGATGTCCATGTTTGCAATAAGTCCCGAAACTTCAATGGGAAACAAATCCCTGCATTCTTGCAACACCTTGTGTTCCTCCAACTTGGGGATTTCATTTTTTGTTTTATCTAATACATGGGATGCATACAATTGGCAACCTTTCCTACAAAATTTCTTTAGCTGCCTTGTTGAAATATGCCTAATAGAAGCTACCTTTGGAATTCCCTTTACAACACATGGGTTTCCTTCTTCATCAATGCATTCAAAAGTCTTATTGTAGTAGTCAATGCATTCAAAAGTCTTGTTGTAGTAGTCAATTTTAACTCTACAGGCCTCCAACGAGTCCATCCAATGAGGATATCATAAGAACCAAGGGACAAAATATTCGAATTTTCAAAAATGGACATCCCACCCATTTTTCAATGGACAATTCTCTACTATTTCACTAACTTTTCTCTTGGTTCTAAGGGATAGTTGCACTAACCATGATTTACTATGCTTTGATTTCTTAAAAGCACAAATCTCAACAATTTTAAGAGTGATATAACTATGAGTAGATACAGGGTCAGTCAAAACATAAATAGATTGCTTAAAATATTACCTTCAACTTCAACCACAGTTGACTAATGGTCTACTTGGAGGTCCTCTAGTGCTACATAGATTCTAGGGACAATCCTTGCCACTTGACCTATAGTTTCAGCTTCTTGGATGTTGTGAACTTGTCATGTGCTCCCATTTTGATGTGGATAGTTCCTAAGCATATGGTCCTATCCACATCCCCAAAATTGAATTGGTTCTCTTGGATCTCTTGTATTGTCTCCCATCATCCTAGTTGACTTAGTCACACCCTATGGTGGCTGCCTTAGCTGATTTCTGAATTGGGGAGGCTTGAACCCCTTCTTCCTTTGGTCAAACTTCTCATTTTTCTTGTCCTTCCATGCCTTATGGAATTTTGGTTTTCTTGTGTTTTGATCATAATAGTGCTTGACCTTTCTTATGGCGTCATCTAGAGTTCGAGGTTCATCAAACTCAATTCTCTCTTTATATGACCGGGGAAGTCCACTTAGAAAATGCTGAATTTTTACTTTGTCATCCCTGATATACTTTAAATATCTCAAAAAATCCAATAATTTGTTTACATATTCTTTATAGTCATTTGTCCCAATTATATCCCATGGAACTCTTTGATTTTTCCATCATAGTACCTATCAGAGAGGTACTCTTCCTTGAAGTACTTTTTTAATTTATTCCACACAATCTTTATTTTATTGATCATCTTTACTTGCATAAGGTGATCCCACCATATAGATTCTTTTCCATTCAAATTGAATATGGATACTTTTGCTTTCATGTTTCTTGAGTAGACATGGACTTGGAAATACTTCCTCATCCCAAGAAGCCAAACCTCAGCTTCTCGACCATACTTTAATTCACCATCAAATGTAGGAGGTTTGGCCCTCCTAAATTATCCATGAGGGTTATTCTTGATGTTAGAATATCAAAAACCCACTTCATACTTAAGATATAATACTTAGTCATCTTTTGATTAATTTCCTATGTGTTGACTAGGTAGTTGGCAATCTTTTGTCTCTTTTGGCTCACACTTTCCATCATTATCCACGTGAGCACAATTGGATATATTCTAGATAATATTTTTTCTACTTTTAATACTAACCAAGAATAGGAAGAGTGCTTTCCTTCTTTAGACTTTTTTATCCTACTTTTTTTGTTTTTTCAGTAGATAACGATAAAGCTAGTTGGCTTGGAAACTATCTTATTTTTTGGACAACACATCCTCCATGTTTTTCTCTCCAAAATCGATGATCTAATTGCTTTTCCATCACTCATCAGATGGCATACATGATTTATCTAATTTGTAAGCCTCTTGACTAAGTTGGAAAGTGATTTTGACACCTTGTTTTTTTTTGCATATTTAGTAAGCCTACTTTTGTGAGCTATTCAAATTTCCTTTAGTGCATTCAAGTTTCATCTATGAGGATGTATTATTTATGTAACATTATCATTATTTAATGAATAATACAAATATTATAGAGTTTCATGTATTTCAATTTTTATCTCATATGAGTTTTTATTTTTCTTCTTCACTCTTTATGCTATATCTCAGTTGCAAGTCTTTGTGAGGTTAATTGAGTGTTAGATCCTTAAAAAAATTTTGAATTTCTTGTTTCCATCAAGGATTTATAATTTCCACATGGTATCGAATCCGTGTAGTACTGAGTTCCCTCCTGAATGTTTTTTGTAGGTCTTTTCTATAAATACAACAACTTAATGGATTCGAAGGTTGTTCTTCTCCTTACTCCTTTCAACTTTGATGATTGGAAACCAAAGATGGAAGTATATCTGAAGATCTTGGATCTCTTTAATGTTTATGTTGGTGCTATGAGAGAACTTGAATCCTTTGAAGAGAAGAGTTACCAACTAAATGGTTGTGATAGAGCATATGGAGCTATGTGTTTGGCCTTGTCTCCAAATATGCATTATCTTATAGACTCTGTTGAGTATCCATTAGAGCTTTGGAGCAATCTAGATAGATATTTTGGTGTGCATAAAATTGAAGATGATTCATGGAGAAAATCAATCACCTCCTCAAGTGCTCTCCATCCTAAATTATCAGCCTCAAACATATTTGAAGAATTTTTTCATGTTAAAGAATAAATTGCAGATCCAACATAGTCAGTTAATTCTATTGGAAAAGATCTCCTTGGTTTGAATGATTCATGTCAAGAAGCTGAAATTGAAGATATCACTTCTTTTGTGGCTCTAAATGATGAAGAATATTTTGTATCCTATTCCTATGATGCTGATGATGAATAATGTTCAACTAAGGGAGATGTTTCCATTATTGAAGATGAATACTTCCATATCTCTTGTTCACCTATGAGTCTTCTATTTTGAATTCTAATAAAGATAAGCTAGTTCATTCTCTAGAAGTTGAAGAGGAATTTGATTCCTCTACTTCCAATGAATTTGTAGGTGTGCAAGATTATGGTATAATGGACATTTTAGAGGATATATCATATTTTAGAGTTGCTACAAATGCTTCAATTGATACGATGCTTCTTCAGGATTCCTACATGATTGCTTGCACCAATTCTCAAAGTTTCACTGAAGATGGAGAATCTCATGAATATGTCGTCACTATGGTGGACTTGGGACATGTGTTCCACTAGTTTGGATATTATTTGATCCTAAAAAATCCTTTGAATTCATTTGGCTCTGATTTGATCACCATTGGTGCAAAATTCAGAAAATTGGACCATCTACAAGCTCTTGGAGTTGATCTCCAAAACACATTGTTCTCTCATATGTATACGCATTTCAATTCTGAGGTATATTATTCATTTTATCCAGATTATACACATTCATAGCCTATATTTGGGTCTCATTTTGATATGTATTTGGATACTATATAGGCTGAATTATAGTCTGGAGTAGTTACACTCACTCTCGCTATCATGTTTCCATTCCACTGCATGATGAAGATTGGCATTTACACTCAGAGTTGCACAGAAGATGGAGTACATCTATATATTCTTGGGACTAGTTATCAATCTCATAAATTCTCATTTGGACCTACTCTAAACTCACATGATTCGAATTTCAACTCTGAAAAGCATATACACTCGCTTTCCTGTCAGTGTATTTCAATTGTTCTACATGGTTGCATTATCCATCATGCAACTAATCATGTTCCTAATTCAAATGACCACATTCCTCTTCTACCAAATAGAAAGATTCCACCAGACATAAAATCAAGCATCACACCTACTTGAGTTTGGAGTAGCATATTTTTGGTGTGTTTCATGTCCATTCTTGAGGGAGGGTTTTGTTCCCATGAGTTGTTCCTTGTTTCCTCAGTTTATATGAATAGATAATAATTGTAATGGGGTGACCATAAGAATTTGTTGCTTGGGAATTAACTAGATTTTATTCATAAATCCAAGATTAAGGGGGGTGTTAGAATATTAAAAACACATTTCATACTTAAGATATGATAATTATTCATCTTTTGATTAATTTCCTAGCTGTTGACTAGGTAGTTGGACACATTTTCCCTCTTTTGGACCACACTTTCCATAATTATCCACATGATCACACTTGGATAGATTTTGAATAAGATTTTGTCTTCTATAAAGACTATTTAAGAATAGGAAGAGAAATTTCCTACTTTATAATACTTTTATCCTAATTTTTATACTTTTCAATAGATAAGGATAAAGCTAGTTGACTTGGAAATTGTCTTCTTTTTTGGCCAACACATCCTCCATGTTTTGTCTCCAAAATCCATGAATTGATTGCTTTTCCATCACTCATTAGCTGACAAGATACCTGATTTAGCTAATTTGTGAGCCTCTTGTCTTAGTTGGAAAATAATTTGACACCTTGGGTTTTTTTTGCATATTTAGTAAGCCTAGTTTTGTGAGCAATTTGAATTTCCTTTAGTGCATTTGATTTTTATCTATGAGGATGTATTATTTATGTAACCTTATCATTCTTTAATGAAGAAGATAGAGATGATAGAGTTTCATGTATCTAAGTTTTTATCTTGTATGAGTTTTGATTATTCATCTTCACTCTTTATCCTATATCTCTACAATAATTCTTTGTGAGGTTGATTGAGTGCCATATCCTTAGCTTGTTTATGAAATTTTTGCTTCCATCAAGGCTTTAGAATTTCCACACTTGAAATACCTCTTCCTCTTATTTCTATGAGATGAAGAGATTGAACGTTCAATGGAGTCTCTAGAATCAAACAACTCACCAGAAGATATTTTAGGAGTATATGTCCCGTATCTAGAAATTATTCTTGAACTATGGGACCTCTTGTTGGAATGTATCCTTGAGCTACTCCCACTCTTTTCTTGTTTCTTTGAATTATTCTTAGGTTTAATCTTCCCCTAAATTCCTGACAAACTTTGAATCATGGTTGCGTTTAGTTGATTATGTTCTTCTTGATTTCTAATCAATGTCTCATTGTCTTCTCTACAACTCTGTAGTTACACCCTCAGTCTCCTCATGATTTCTACCATGTCTATGGGATTCCTTTGGTTTCTTCTACCATTGGATTATGTCTTTGTATTCTCAACCTGCATATTCTCTCCCATTGCATTGGTCTCAAAATCATTGAGGTCTTGTGCATCATGCATGATGATGATCTTCTTGTCCCAACCAAGAAAAAACTTTTTCCAACATCACTATATTGAATGTTGGCCCTTAAATGTCCCTGTTAATATTTTGAACCTATAAAAGTGTTCATAAACACATTTTTAGGTGCATTACATTCTCAAAAAAATATCTAATTATTTTTCATGTATTTTGGGAAAAACCATATTATCATTTATTTGCATCACCCCTTCAAACTCTAAGCCTTCATGGTTGTGGTTGAAATCGAGAACAAACTTTGTAGATTAAAAAAAGAGGGGGTCAATGGGGGATTCCATATCGCAGAATCGGGTGCATAAGATCAACTCCATTTTTTGATCTTTAGGAACCTGAAATTCAACTATAAAAACCTTTGTGTTTCCCCTAATTTGTGTAAATATGATGCCACCCCACACCATTTTACCACTTATGGGACATAATCAGTTTCAGGATCCACGAGATGCTAGTTTCCTGAAGCCATTTTTGTGAGGTCTTGAATGCAAAAGAGGGCGACACATCAACGGGGTGGTTTTTCTTTTAGGCTCATGATAATTAAATCATCTCTTGTGCATCTCTGTGAGCTTGAAGTGATATCAACTGTTGATCACATCTACACAATTTGACATAACTGATGAGAGTCCCATCGTATACAACACATCACCATAGGGTGGCCTAAATGTGGTTTCAGGATCGATGGGGTAGTGTTTCACCGTAACCACTTTTGCGACCTTGAATGCATGAACAATAGACATGTCACCTCAATAGTTTCCATTTCAATTTTGTGCTAATTAATTTAACTATCATGCAGGTTCGCGGGCTTGAAATAATGTTTTTCATTGATCATATTTGATGATGTTCCAAAATTGACATGACTAACAAGATAGGTGCCATAATCTCTGGCAAGTATGCATGTCACATCCATGCTTATCGACCACATCCTCCCACATCACATCACTACCTATTGGACCAAAAATGGTTCCAGAATCGATGGGGTAGTGGTTTTCTGAAACCATCTTCATGATCCTAAATGCAAGAGAATTTAATACGTCACCTTAGCAGTTTCTATTTCAAGCTCATGCTAATTAAATTAACCCTCACACACCTTCGTGAGCATGAACCATTGTCATCTTTCGATCTTGATCTGATCTCCATACACCTTCACATTATGCCACACACACACACACACACACACACACACACATACACACATATATGGTGTGGCTGGTCCACATCGCATATCCTTCCCATGTGGCCACCATTCACGTTGGACCTTCTTCCCTTGTGGCTCCCCCACATTACCCATATATGTGCCACAAGTGGGGCCCAACTAAAATTTCCCAATTTTTTTTAAATTTCAAAATTGCACATAATTTTAATTTGGAAATAATGGGGATTAATTTGAACTTGATACAAATTTTACTCCTTTCCCCTTGTTTGTCACTTAATAAAATCACATTTTTTTTAAGAACCAATTTTTATTTATGCCTGTAAATATGAATTTTTGGCCCATACAATTCTAAAATTGCAACCAGAAGCTCTGATACCACTCTGAAACATTCCCTTCCATTAATTCGACTAAGAGAGGGGAAATTCACTAAATTTGAGCTTCCACATTTTCCCCCATAATCATAATTACGAATTTCATAAAAAATCAAATGAGTGCAGAAATATAAATAACATACACAATAGAATCTAAACTCTATCCACACACATCTAGTATGCATTTACCAACATTATCATCACAGATTCAAATAAAAAAATAAAAATAAAATGAATACTTATCTTTATCCAACGCAGATCCAAACAATTTTTTTTGTATTTTCCAACCAACCACAGGTACTCTATCCAACAGTTATACTCTTTTTGCTAGGACGGCACCCCCAAGCTAGGCTATGAGTCTACTAGGGCGAAGAAAACACCTATAGGCTTCTCTCTCTTAGCCCACAACCCATTTTTCTCTCTATGCTTAGCTGAATTCTCATACAAATTTCTAAATGGTTCTCTCTTAGCCTTGATAGCTTTGACTTCCACAATACATGCCCCACACAACACCCTTCTTGGCTCAAGCATCACCTTCACTGATCCACGATTCTCTTAGGCTATCCATCTTACTGAGTGCTTCTTCTATGTGCATAGAAGAAGACCAACTTGCTAAATGTTGTTAGAGAGCCTCAATTCGTGTCTTCTCAAGCATGTAACAACAATAGGACTCCAAGGGTAAGGGTCCCTAACATGCCCAACCTCTCTGCTCACCTAGAACCATCAATTTTCCCTTCCACATATACTTCCCTTGATCCAAATTCAAATTTTTAGGCTATATAGTTTGGTATAAGGTTATGAACACAATGGAGAGCTCTACATAGTCTAGGTCTGCATGCAACAATGGGAGAATGAGGGTTGACTCCAAGGGATATCAGAAAATAGTGAAAAGAAAATTGACATTGCTTTTTACATTATAAGAAAGGAATCTTGGCTATTGCAGAATGACTTTTGACTTGTGACAAAACTGTCACAAAAGTCTAGTTAGTCCAATTCTTGAATAATTTCATGAAGTGACTTTTCCCACCAACTTTACACATGCATTCAATAATTGGAAAACAGTTAAAAATGGAGATAATTGTCTTATTCAAGGCACATGCCAAAATTTGGGTGATTTCTAAGGTTGGAACTTGGAAACAAATGATTAGTTTCTCATATCCCCCCCTGAACCCTCTAGTGGAATCATAGCCCTTCTAGTGCTCTTTACACAACCATCTTGGAAAATTTTATTATTAATGCATTTAATATTTACATATATTTTGAACTAGTATGATCAGCCAAACATACAGTCCAAATAAAAATATTTATATCATACATGCCTAGTATTCTCTAGTCGGGCCTTAGCCTTGAGCTTTGCACTAGTAATCCATACTAGCATATTTACATAATTTTCATTAAATACATTCTAAGTTGAAATTGGGGGTATTATATTAGAGAGTAGGGGAGGGATTTAGCCTTGAATATATTAGGATCAGTAGCATGGGTTGTCATACATGTGTTATCCACGTCGGCGTCAAACCAAATTTTCCATGTATGCACATTTAAGAGAGCTTGGAGAACCCTCAGAATAGAGGTGGTGACCACAATCATGAAATCATACCACTTCTCGAATGTAGAATCATTAAATGAAATATTTTGGGTGTCGATGCAGATCTTCCATGGCTCAAATAGAAGTGTGCCAGAATCTTTATTCTTGTAGCTGGATGCAATTCCCTCCCCTCAAGAGTTTTCTCCTTCCACATGGAAAATGCCACCATCATATATCCATATATGAAATACAAGGATGCTCCATGGGAATCCCCATAGGCATGGATCAATTCATCTAGGATAAATCTACGTCAGTTAAGTTGAACTCCCTAGATGCAAAATTCTGCCACACATAATGCATCTAGGGCACATTGCTTTCTCATAATCATGTCGAAGTTTTGTTGGCAGTAGAATTTAACATGTGAGTTGTTAAGTAGAGATATGACTATGCCACACCCACTTCTCTTAATTCCATACCTCACTTAGATGTTGGGATTATCTTTCTTTTAGCCATGCTTGTTCTTTTCTTGCAATATCGATGATACATCCTAACCTTCCATGGATAGGCCCATTAATAGGTGGATATGGTTGAAGTGGAAGGGGTGATATCTGTCTAGCCACAAAGAGTGGGCATGCACAGGCATGCACCCTACTAATCAAGAATTTAGTGCACCACATGATCTTGCTATTTGTGCCAAACATGGTAGTCTCTCAAGACCACAAAAGTTTACTTAGCAGGGATTCAAAGGAGGGTTTCCATTCTATAATGTACACATGTCTCAATGGTACATTATCCAAATAAACCTCTCGTTTCATGTTGGAAACAAATCCCTATCTGAAAAATTGCCATCCACAAACCATGGGAGTTCCTCTTTCCCATGCAAGTCACCTATAACATGCACCATCAAATAAATAATATAATGTCGGCACCATCAAATAAATAATATATGTCAGTACCACTTCTTTGGTTCTAGCGGATTCCCTGGACACCGAAGATTTACCTATTTTTATTGATCGTTTTTAACATACAATCTGAGTTACAGTATTGGTCTAAAAATTGAAGCTCGGCTACATTCTGCAAAACTTGGGGGTCTCCAGCATGATGATTAGTGACTACACAAACACAAAGTGAACAGTTAAGAAAAATTAGGACTTTTAACCATTCGGGTGTGTTCAATGCAATAATTGACAGGTTAATTTGATGGAAAGTGCAAAAGATCCTTCACTCATTAACTTACTTAATAACAAATTGACTCAATGCGACCTCTAAACATGTCTAATCACCCATGAATTCTATCGCCAATTCAATATCACCCAAATAACTAAATCCAAAATGACTAACAACAACCAAAAACTCAACTCGACTAGTGGTACAAACCCTATCTATAACATTTGTGAAACCTCAAGAGTCAGTGGTTGGAAGAAGAATGAAGTATCTAGAATTTATCCTCTATCATTTTTCCTCGGGATATAACTAGCCCCCCCAAAAAATTAATGAGACAAAACATAATGAAAATACACTAGTATAGATTCATCTTAAAAATGATTTACCAAGTGTCAAAAGGAATCAAATCTTTCAAACTGCAAACTCCTGTTTTAAAGTAGAAATGTTGAGGAAATGTGAACACAATGTTTATGGTTTAATTTGTAGGCTTAAATATGTGGTTCTAAAAAATATTTTAAATCTAAATTGAGCCTACATGTTATTTTTTATAACATTTTATTATATTTTATAAAGGACAAGTGCTAGCTCTAAGATGAGCACAGAAAGACTTACACATCTCCCCTACTAAACTGTAAAAATAGACCGGCACAATAATTAATGTTTTTGACATACTAATCTAAATAAACTAAACAAATGAAATTAATTAAAATGACAATCACATAACCCATACATAACCCTAAATCCTACCCTATCTCACTCCATGTAACCAGAGAACCTGAAAATGTGATCCAAGAGCTATAACGTATGGATTCAAGCAATCACCCATTTAGGTATAAGAACACATCAAGTTTTTCCAATCAAACAACACCTGATTATTTGAGTTCTGCAACAATAAAAGAACCAAGCCTATGCTTATGAAGTTTACCTAGATTCTTGAGATATTTGATGTTGGAAAAAGTAATTACTCGCAGATCCATACCTGACTCTCAGCCGACTCTGTCAGAGTCTGTATCAGTCAATATCTTGTCGGTCAATTTGACAAGAGGGAAGAGTCCATGATTCGACAATGTAAACCAGTTGAATTTATTTCGGAAGCTAAGTTGTTAGGTAGATAGTTATTGCAGTCTTTAATGGTGAGTCAGTCGACCCATGTAGAAGCAATCTTCAGGTTGCCTATAAATAGAAGAAGCAAATTGTAAATTAGGTTAGAAAGACAAAATAGAGAGACAGAGGAACTTAGGGTGAGAAAGAGAATTTGAAACTCAAGCTTCTGTGTAAGTGATTCAGTCGAAGAGCCGAAGCTTTGTAAACCGACAAGTCTGTACCAACAAGTCTGGACTTACAAGTTTGTAATACTTTGTTATTTTCGCATAAGTTATATATATGAAATAGTTTATGGTTGAATGTGTTTATTTGGCCACACAAATATTTCCATATTTACTTGTGTAAATGTCTTTTACCATTACAGTTGAGTGAAAGAACAAGAACCTATAAATTTCTCATCGCGTGAAAGTTCCAGGGTTTTACGGCACATTGGTCGACTCAAGTCTTCCTACATATTTGGGCATATGTTTTATAAGTTTTTTGGATTTGTTAATGTGTCCATTTTTACTTCATCTTACTCACAAGTGAAAATCATTTGTAATTTCTTAAGTCTCTTATACTAAGAAACGTACTCTGTATATTTTGACCAAAGTGAACCGACAAGGTCGGTTGAGTAAGCCAACTTGAGAGGTCGAAGAGGTCAGCCGACTTGAGAGGTCAAAGAGGTCAATCGACTTGAGAAGTCGAAGAGGTCAACTGACTTGAGTGGTCGAAGAGGTGAGCCAACTTAGAGGTCGAAGTCAACCGACTTCGAAGTGACAAGTGGTCGAGGTAAAATCAGTCGGTAGAACCGACAAGTAAGTCGAAGTAAATCAGTTGGGTAGAAAGTCCGACCAAAGTTGATAGACTTGCCTAGTCGGGAGATAGGCAAGTTTCACCCAACAAGTGAAAAAGAAAAAGAGGTCGGCGTCAAAAGTGAAAATTAAATTTTTAATATTAACTGAGCAGTAAGCTCAAGTTTAGTCGGCTTGGTTTTGGCTAACTGGTATAAGAGCAAGGTTTATATCAGTGCAAGTTTTAGGAAAGAAATATTGTCTTGAAAAGTGGAAAATTAATTTTCTAAGGAAAGTTAATTAAAAATTAAAAATGGCTTGCACTTCTGGTTCATTACAAACTCCAATTTTTACAGGAAAGAATTATGAATATTGGTCTTTAACAATGAAGGCTTTATTCAGAGGTCAAGATGTCTGGGAGATATTCCAGCATGGTTATACAGAACCAGTAGACATGACATCATATAACAATCTCACTTAGGCTGAGAAAGATGTCTTGAGAGAACAGAGGAAGAAAGATGGAAAAGCTTTGTTTTACATACATCAAGAAATGCATGAGAGAATACTCCCAAGAGTAGCAGAAAAAACTAATGCTAAGCAAGCATGGGATACATTGGAGACTGCCTATCAAGGTTTGGATAAGGTAAGGACATCCAAGCTGCAGATTCTGAGAAGAGATTTTGAATCTTTGTCCATGAAAGATTCAGAGAATGTAGACACATTCTACACCAGAGTTGTTGGTTTGATAAACCAACTGAAATCTCATGGAGAAGCCATAGAAGATCGAAGGGTTGTTGAAAAAATTCTTAGAAGTCTTCCCACAAGATTTGAAAACTTAGTTGTGACCTTAGAGGAACACACAGACATGACGACATTTACCATTGATGAGTTGCAAGCTTCACTCATCAATCATGAACACAAACTCAACAGAACACAGACATCATTGGAAGGTGCATTTGGAGTACAGTCATCCATAAGTTGTGGTAGAGGCAGGGGGAGAAACAACTTCAGATGTAGAGGAAGAAGTTCTCAAAGAGGAGGACGAGGCAGAAGTCTTGCAAATGTCGGTGGCAGAGGAGATAATCAGAACCCAAGTGAGCCAAGTGGCTAGAGGTTTGATAAATAAAAATTCAATGTCGTTATTGTAAGAAATTTGGTCAGTATGCATATGAATGCAGGAAGAAACAATATGACCAAGGAAAGCAAATCCCAAGTCAGTCGACCAGCACCAACACTTCAAAAAGTGCAATGTTAATGGCATCGACATCTTCACTTGAATGCAATGTTATTCAAGAAAGTCCACATGACATATGGTACTTAGATTCAAGCTGCAACAATCACATGACTGGTAATTTAAACTTATTTTCCAGTCTAGACAACTCAGTTAAAACTGCTGTTACACTTGGAAACAATGTCCAAGTTACTGTCTTAGGAAAAGGCACTATTGATATTCTAACCAAACAGGGGGAGAGTAAGTATATCCCTGATGTCTATCATGTCGAAGCTCTGAAAAATAATTTGTTAAGCATTGGACAGTTGATACAAAATGGATACAGAGTCTACATGGAAGATGATCAATGTGTGATCAAAGACAAGCGTCCAAGCGACCAGCTAATAGCAAAAGTGACAATGACAAGCGACCACTTGTTTCCATTGAGAATAGTTCCCGACGTGAAAGGGAAGACAAACACAGGAGCTACATTCAAGGCAGAAAGTGAAGAAACAGTAGAGCTCCTCGACAAGAGAGAAAATTGCAGCACTAATTTGCAAGCTGCATTTCAGACAGAAGTTCAGGATGAATCATGGTTGTGGCATTTCATATTTGGACATCTGAATTTTGGTGGGCTGAAGCTACTACACACAAATAATATGGTGAAAGGATTTCCATTGATCGACAGACCAGAGAGGGTTTGTGAAGGCTGTATTTTTGGCAAGCAACAAAGAGAGACATTTCCAGTCGGAAAGTCTTATAGAGCACGCACACCACTTGAAATTGTGCACTCTGATATTTGTGGTCCAATGCAGACATCATCCATTGGTGGCTGCAAGTATTTTCTAACTTTTATTGATGACTACTCAAGAAAAACATGGGTATATTTTTTGAAACATAAATCTGATGCATTTAGTTATTTTCAGCAGTTCAAGGCACTCGTGGAGAACCAGAGTGGACACTGTATCAAGATCTTAAGGACCGACAGAGGAGGTGAATATGTTTCAAATGAATTTCTAAATTTTTGTAAGAACCATGGCATACAAAAACAATTCACTGCACGGTATACACCTCAACAAAATGGTATTTCTGTAAGAAAGAACATTACCATCATGGAGATGGCACGTAGCATGTTGGAAGCCAAGCATTTTCCAAATGAATATTGGGGTGAAATAGTCACAACTTCCGTATACATTATGAATCATTGTTCGACAAAGAGTGTGAAGAACAAAGTTCCCCAAGAAGCATGGACATGTATGAATCATAGTGTTTCACATTTAAAATTTTTTGGTTGTGTTACATATGCTCATGTTCCAAATGAGCTGAGAAGTAATCTAGACAAGAAGGGACAGAAATGTATTTTTGTCGGTTATTCTAAAGACACAAAAGCATACAAGTTGTATGATCCCATCACAAGGAAAGTGATAATCAATCGAGATGTTCAATTTGTCGAGAACGAATCATGGGATGGAACTGTCGACATAAATTTCAACATTGTGTCGAATGTCGACAATGATGATATGGAAGAGGAAGTGGTTCAAACACCACATGTAAGTCAACCGGTCGTAGCACCATTGACTCCCATGACACCACGACATGGTTCATCACAAGGACCATTGACACAAGTAGCATCTCAAGCTACACTGACAAGTACACCAAGAGGATAGCAGACTCCATCAAGCATTTCGTCAAGGTTGACATCGACAGAACTAGTGAAGACAAGAAGTCTACGGGAGATATATGAAGCCGGTACACCAAATTCATTCTCCTCTCTTTGAATTATTTTCTCCTATATATTATCCACTAACATTCGAAGAAGCTGTTGAAGAAGAAGTATGGGCACAAGCCATGGATGAAGAAATAGAATGCATTGAGAAGAACCAGACATGGGAACTGGTTGATGTACCAAAAGACAAAGATGTAATCAGTGTCAAATGGATTTACAAGACAAAGCAAGATGCTGATGGGAATGTGCAAAATCACAAAGAAAGAATGGTAGCAATAGGGCTCACACAACAACCGGGCATAGACTTCAATGAAACGTTTGCACCTGTTGCACGCATGGATACAGTCAGAACAATTTTGGCCATTGTTGCACAAAACAAATGGCATGTTCATCAAATGGATGTCAAGTCGGCATTTTTAAATGGATATCTAGAAGAGGAAGTATATGTGGAACAACCACAAGGGTATGAAGTTCCAGGTCAAGGACATAAAGTGTACAGGCTAAAAGAGACACTCTATGG
This sequence comes from Pseudotsuga menziesii, assembly GCA_001517045.1. Classification (NCBI taxonomy): domain Eukaryota; kingdom Viridiplantae; phylum Streptophyta; class Pinopsida; order Pinales; family Pinaceae; genus Pseudotsuga; species Pseudotsuga menziesii. The sequence continues at coordinate 148,714 of LPNX010014678.1, forward strand.
TTTGAAGCAAGCTCCTAGAGCTTGGTACAGTCGAATTGATTCCTATCTCACTAAAAATGGATTTCACAGAAGTGAAAGTGAACTGACTTTGTACACCAAAGTTGATGAGCAAGGTAATATGTTAATTGTTTTCTTGTATGTAGATGATTTAATATTTACTGGTGATTATGGCATAGCAGATTTTAAAACAGTCATGGAAAGTGAATTTGAAATGATTGATCTGGAGCTTATGAAGTTTTTTATGGGCATTGAAGTTCATCAGTCTGAAAGTGGTATTTTTATATCACAGACAAAGTATGCAAGTGAAGTTTTAAAAAGATTTAACATGTCTAACTATAAGACATCCCCAACACCAGTGATAACAGGTTTAAAATTGAGCGAGGATGATGAAGAATCCACTGTAGATCCTACGCTGTTCAAAAGGCTTGTTGGGAGCCTTATGTATTTGACAACGACAAGACCAGACATTGTGTATGGAGTAAGTTTGAACTCAAGGTTCATGGAGTCACCAAAAGACTCACATTGGAAAGCAGGTAAAAGAATTCTGAGGCATGTAAGTGGCACAAAAGACTTTGGTATTATGTATTCAACCTCAGAAAATTTTAAACTCATTGGTTACACTGACAGTGACAATGGAGGCGGCATAGATGACAGGAAAAACACATCTGGGTACACATTTCATTTTGGTATAGGTTTTGTTTCATGGGCTTCAAAGAAACAACCCATTGTAACTTTGTCTTCAGCTAGAGTATGTTGCAACGACAAGTGCTGCATGTCAAGTTGTCTAGATGAGGAGAGTGTTAAAAGACTTGTCACAAAACCATCAAGAACCGACAACCATATTCTATGACAACAATTCAGCCATAGCATTATCAAAAAATCATGTGTTTCACAAGAGAACCAAGCATATTGACACAAGGTTTCATTTCATAAGAGAGTTGGTGAACAACAAGGAAATTTGTTTGGAATTTTGCAGGTCTGAAGATCAACTTGGAGACATCTTTACAAAACCATTGGAAAATGACATATTCATGTATCTGCGTAGTTATCTTGGAATGACAAGTTCTCCACAATGAACTCTGTCATAAACAAAGCATGTCTAAGCTCTGAAACATTTTTTAAATTTTAAAAAAAAAAACCCATGTGCTCATAATTTAGGGGGATTGTTGGAAAAAGTAATTACTCACAGATCCGTACTTGACTCTCAGCCGACTCTATCAGAGTCTGTATCACTCAAGATCTTATTGGTCAATCTGACAAGAGGGAAGAGTCCATGATTCGATAATGTAAACCAGTCAAATTTATTTCTGAAGCTATGTTGTTAGGTAGATAGTTATTACAATATTTAATGGTGAGTCAGTCGACCCATGTAGAAGCAATATTCAAGTTGCCTATAAATAGAAGAAGCAAATTGTAAATTATGTTAGACAGACACAATAGAGAGATAGAGGAACTCATGGTGAGAAATAGAAGTTGAAGCTCAAGCTTCTATGTAAGTGATTCAGTCGAAGATTTGAAGCTCTGTAAACCAACAAGTCTCTAATACTTTGTTATTTCCGCATAAGTTATATATATGAAATAGTTTATTGTTGAATGTGTTTATTTGGCCACACAATATTTCTAGATTTACTTGTGTAAATGTCTTTTACCATTACAGTTGAGTGAAAGAACAAGAACCCATAAATTTCTCCCCGCCTGAAAGTTCCAAGGTTTTACGGCCTATTGGTCGACTCAAGTCTCCCTACATATTTGGGCATATGTTTTATAAGTTTTTTGGATTTGTTAATGTGTCCATTTTTACTTCATCTTACTCACAGGTGAAAAGCATTTGTAATTTCTTAAGTCTCTTATACTAAGAAACGTACTCTGTAGATTTTGACCAAAGTGAACCGACAATGTCAGTTGAGTAAGCCGACTTGAGAGGTTGAAGAGGTCATCCGACTTGAGAGGTCAAGGAGGTCAACCGACTTGAGAAGTCAAAGAGGTGAGCCGACTTGAGAAGTCAAAGAGGTGAGCTGACTTAGAGGTCGAAGTCAGCAGACTTAGAGGTCGGAAGCCTACTTCGAAGTGACAAGTGGTCGAGATAAAATCAGTCGGTAGAACCAACAAGTAAGTCGAAGTAAATCAGTCGGGTAGAAATTCCACCCAAAGTTGATAGACTTGTCTAGTGGGGAGATAGACAAGTTTCACCTGACAAGTGAAAAAGAAAAAGAGGTCGGTGTGAAAAGTGAAAATTAAATTTTTAATATTAACTGAGCGGTAAACTCAAGTTTAGTCGGCTTGGTTTTGGCTAAAATTTGATGGCGAACAATATTCATTATGCAGCATAGCAATAAATGTTGTGGCGGCTGCAGTGTGGACCGTTGGATCTCAATCTGTTTGAGCCGCCACAACATTTATTGCTATGCTGCATGTAAAATATTTTTTGCCAAATTTGATATATATAGGAGCACCAAAACAAATTTGGAAAAATGCTTGGTCTTTGATATGATGGAATAATTGACTTCCATGAAAATTCTGTTTTTGTTTCCACGAAATTTCTGATATGAGGCAACTTCATTCATACTCTATCATCGATGTTTCTGTGACTTTTTCTGCTTTTCATCGTACTCAACAGTGCGTTCTATTTTGTTTCCCTATTATTAGAACATTCCTCGTAACTTGTTTCTAGTCGCCCCTATATTTTCTCTACAAAATTGTTTCGCATACAACAGATTTTGTGTGGAATTGTTTGGCAGACCATGCACCAAGTTTCCACGACATAAGTTGCTTGTGTTGCTTGCAAGTTCCAAAAAGGAAATGCTCAGAGAAATTTCGTGCTCGCACCTTATTTCCCGCAGGAAGATCCCAACTAGTTTTTGTTGGTACACATATTATTTGGTAATGGTCATGTAGTCAAACTACTACAGGTTCATTGGAATGTTTTCACTTTTAAATTGGGTTTACTGTAGAAGTATATTGTACAACAATTAATAGCTGAAATGCAAATGTATTCTATTTGTGTTCGTGGAAAATTAAGTTAATATTATGAAGTACATGATCAATTTGTTGAAGTTGAAAGAACTTATAATTCATTTGGTTTCCCTATTTTCTTATGCTTTATGGTCATCTGATAATTACTTTAGGATCTACCAACAGAGCAGAGAAGTGATGTAGTAAGCAGCCTGGTGTACGAAGTAGAAGCAAGAGTTCCACGTCCTGTACATGGTTGTATAGGAGTAATCAATAATCCCCAGAAAAATTAGAACAAGTGCAATCACAATTGGCTTCAGGACAAGCAAATCTAGATAACATTAGCGCGCAAGAATCTAATTTCTTAATAAATCTGATTAATACAGAGGATCATAAAGGTTGGGTTCCTAATTTTTGCAGCATCTCACTGCAAGAGAGTCAAGAAATGCAATATTCTAACGTGACTGTTTTAGACAATGAGGTAGATAGTATGCTGTTATGGGACTATTGTTTGACTTGAGAATTGTTTTCACAAGTTTTAACAATTCGCTCGTCCTGCTGCTTTAGATTATGAATCGATCTGAGTTTCTGTGGGATATTTTTCAAAGAATTCCTTCCATCATTTTGAAGTTATGAAATATTTGTTATTTTGAATTACAAGTGTAAATAAAAGTTGTATTGTTTAGAGTTGCTCGAAATGCGGGAATTGTGATGGCCCCTTCAGAATTCAGGCACGACTTAATTCTTTTCCAAATTGGAATGAGCAATTTATGGTCGAATGGATGTACAAAAGTAGATTGCCTTGAATTGTCAATGCAATTAATTGATTTTTTAATTGAATTGTCCCACAATATTATTTTACAGGGCGAACCTTTTTCTGAGTCTTCCGAAATTGTCAATATTTATAATAAGTCTCTTGGTTATCACGTTTTGCATTCAGTATTTTCTTATTATTAATTAGTCTTTAGCCTTTCCAACGGTTGGAGTTAACCAAATTTGATTGGAGTTAACCGAATTTGAGGCTCTTCAGACTTATGAAATAATAATAATAATTATATTATTATTATTTTTTGACAGATACAGTTATGGTTTATATTAAAAGGTGTCGTGGCTGTGTCAAAATCGGTTAATTCATAGCTCTAGATCAGAACTTCTTGTATGAACCTTCCTACAAACTAAACACTATCTACCAGCAGAATACAGAGAGACAGTAAAAGACAGGTGCATTTTCAAGTTACCAGTTTGACTTCTTGTCTTTACTAGTTGTCTGGCTTGAATAGACTCTTTTTTTTAGACTTTAGTCGATTCCTTGGTTTGTTTATGGTCTTTAAAAGATGATGGAGTGTCTAGATCCAAACTTGAGTTTTCTTCTTCTACTGAATCTGGCCAAGATGTAGAGGCAGGCAGTTTTGGGGGTCGAAAATTTCCTGAGCAGAGAGAGGATCTGTATTTGAATGTCCAGTTTGTTGAGATAGTTTACTGTTGTTTTTATCTACTAGTGTTTTTTTTGAAAGATCCGGGTCCTTCTATATGCGTTGATATTCAGGATTTGGACCGATCCATCACATGGGCTTTGGATTTTGAGGGCTAAGTGACCTGTCTCAAAACAAGCTCTACATCTAAAATGTATTTTCTTGTAATCTAATTTTTGAATCCATGAATAGCCCTTACCTTGCAGGATAATTTATGCTAGAAACCCTTTACTGAAATCCATTTCTACACAAATCCGGGCATAGGTGGTGAAGGCAGTTTCCATTTCTAGATTTCTTCTATTCCCAATGGATTGCAGAGAGGTGAGGCCCCAAAAATGTACAGGGAGATTTGGAAGCCTAACCCATACTGGTGCCTAAGAGATAGTTGTGGTAGAGGCATCAAAAGTAGGGGTCAAAGGTTGCATGGAGAGACCCAACCTACCCCAAAACCAAGGCCCAGATCTGAAGATTTGTTCCTTATCTTCTGCAGAAACAAAGATTACTACAAAATACATTTTTGAACAGATGACCCCTTCTTCCTCTAATAGAGGGTTCCATTCCGAAATGATGCAAGAGTGCAGATATGATAACTAGGGCCACAGACCATTATGATAACTAGGACCACGGACCATTAAATCTGCAAACTAAAGAATGAAAGAAATAGAAGAATGATAGGAATAGAGGGTCGGAGCCATGACTGCGTTTGACAGTCTTGTTGTAGGAGACAACAACACTAGAGGGTAAGCTCGCATCTGGGTAAGGAGCCATGGTAAGGAGCCATTGGCAAAGGCCTTTCAAATTTAGAATTTGATAAACTAATAATATTATTTAAGAGATTAAAACCAATAAACATTTTTTTTAAATAAAGTATAAAAATTATAATTAAAATTTATTATTAAAAATAATAAAATATAAAAGAAAAATTACAATTATAAAAACTAAACATTAATATTATAAAAATCAAAATTGTAACACCTCGGTTTTGACCCTCCTGTCATTGGTTAATGTTTGGTATATATGCAATTATGGTTGATGTCTATGGTTTCTGTGTTGAGTCAAGCACGTTTGTGAACATCATGTAAATATGCAAATTAATGAAAAACCCACAACCACCTATGTCAATGCAACGAAGATTGAGATGGGGGCATGATTTTCCTAAGGATAAGGGGGTGGGGAATGTTAACCTTGAGCATGTTTAGGGAAAATCCATGTGTCATGGGGAGAACCCATCAGAAATGTCAACTACCCTCTTTAGTGTCTTCTCTTCCCAACCATTTATTCTCCCAGAAGGTGGTTGAGGTAGTTATTGCTTGGAAGGGGAAGAGTATGGGAAAATTCGAATTGGGCAGAGCACCCAGTTCTGGAATGTCATGTTTTGCTTGCAGGGACAAGAAAACACCAGAGTCATATGCCAGTTTGACTCATGTGTTCACGTTTTGTTTTTACTCTCATGTTTAGAGAGCTATGGGACGTTCTATCTCATCATCCATCCATCCATCCATCTCCATTCTCCATTCACGGGAAGCTCTTCAGTAGCTGAGCTCTTCCTGTGTGTATCCTTTGCATTCTGCGAGTGTTTTCCCTTGGCAGGACTAGGATTACTGCGTTGCAGCGTTATCTTAAACTACATAGTGTATGAGACCCTGTTACTCGTGTTCCAGAGTAAGCTTGTGTTGTAGAGTCTCCGTGTGGTTGTTGTATTGTGCACTCTGGTTCAGGTATGAACTATGTACAAAACTTAGGAATGGGAGAGACGTAGAATGTGCTTGATAAACCTAGTGTGGAACCTCACAATAAGATAAGAGTGGCTGGTGAACCTGCTATGCACATCCTGAAGAGCACTAGAAGGGAAGGTGTAGCCTGAGGGACTGTGGAGTAGAGAAGGGGACAATTCCTTGTGTTGGGTGTGTAGGCAGTGGGGAATCCAGGCCAGATAGATCTTGTGAAGGTGTTCTTAGCTGTGTAGATGAGCTCTCTAACTTAGTAGTTCTTCCTGCCCATTTCCTTAGAAGCATGATAAACCCAACTGGAAAGATGGCTTGGATGGTAGCCTGATAAACCCATCTATTGGCTTGGTTGTGTCTTGTTGTGTTTGACCTGGTGAGTAACCTTTGGCTGGATAGTTTGATAAACCCAACTTTGGATGCTGGCTTGGCTAGGTAGCCTGATAAACCCAGTAGTAGGATGGCTTGATTGTGAAAATTCTGATAAACCCACCTGTTGGCTTGATTTGTCCTTAAGGTGAAGGTTGGCTTGACTGTGAACTGTCTGTGAAACCCAACTGTGAGATGGCTTGGAAGAGTGGCCTGTGAAACCCATCTATTGGGATGTTTTCCCTTACAGCCTGGTAAACACATCTGTGTTGGCTTGGCTGAGTTGTATGGCACCCTTGGCTATGTCTGAGTCTACTAGTGTTCCCTTATTCCTGTAGGAAATCATGCCCAGCTCGGGAGTGGCAGTGTTGCTGAGAGACTAAGGAGCACACTGGCCTATGGTTGGGAGGATTGTTGCAGCGACATAGCTGGTTGCGAGACAAGTTCTATTCAAGATAAGTGTTCTTGTCTACATAATTCTCTGCAAGTGTATTTTTTGCATTGTAATTGCTTGATGGAATGTGATCAACATGTTGCTATGTTGAATTGATGCATCATTCTTTTGAATAACTGCAATTATAGGCATCTATGTATGTTTTACCCTTAATGCATTTTGAACTAAGTTATAGGGTAGATTGCCCAGATTGGTAATGGCCTGAATGAATAGACCGATCGAAGACTTTAGTAAAAAAGCTGAGTTTCTTGCTAGAAATCCTCCTTTGCGCAAATTTGTAGGATTGCGGGATGTGGGATGCGGAATGTCATTTCACAGATTTTGGTTTCCGCATATTTCCCCTCTGTAACTTACGGGATGCGGGATGCGGGATCGCGGTGTTGCAATTTCCATAATTCCCAAATTCCGCAATTCAGGTCTCCGCACCATCGATATTCGCGGGATGATTCTCCGCCATTGATTTGTTTCCGATACGGGATGCAGGTTGCGGGAAGTGAGATTGCAATTTTTGTAACTTTTTGACCCCGCAACTCAGTATTTCCACACCAGGGATGATTTTAAGGGCGAATTTTAAGGGTTACCCAAAAAAAAGTGGGCGAATTTTTATATTAAAATGTTTTTATTTTATTTAATAAATTCGCCCATTGTTTATTTTATATATAGTTGCCTCAAGGTAAATCACATTCATCCCGAAAGAGGGAAAAACTGGAAAATGAATATTAGCCCACGAAAATATTGATTTTTGCCTGCATTCACTCGAATTTTTTCGATTTGCAGGAGATATTTGCCCAAATTTGCCTGATTTTTACGATTTGCAGGAGATATTTGCCCAAATTCACCCAATTTTTTCAGATTGGGAGGAGAAATGAAGATGGTTCACCGGATTTATGGATAATAGGTTGAAAAATTGGTATTTCACCCAAGATTTATGGATAATACGATTAAAAATTTGGTATTTCTCTCTATCTGCTTACATTATATGAAAATGATGGACAAGGTAACAGAGGAACATATCTCTGAGTTCAAGGAGGCTTTCAGTTTGTTTGACAAGGATGGAGACAGTCAGTACTCACAAATCCCCTACAATTATTTGTCTTTCTCTACATGTTTTCGATCTCTTCTTCTTCTGTAAGAATAGGAAGAGATGCAATGTATTTAGCTTATCTGGGTTGTGAAATTTTGAGTTTATTTAGTAGGCACACAAACCATAACTATGGCTTTCTGGACCTTGGTGACTGTGGTGGCCGCCGCTTCGATAATCGCGGTGACCGCTGCTATAGGTACTAAGATCTTAGACTCCCTGGCCTGGGCTATAAGATTTACTACTTTGGATTTTATTATTATAGACTCATTTCCTCACTCTAATCCTTAGATATCCATACCTGGTGCTGGGGGGAAGGAGTATGTCTATGGCTCTACGTGCTTGGATTTACGGTCCATCACTGCCTACTTTACCCTCTGCCCACCGGACAATTTGATTTTACCTTTACGATAGGGGAGGGTTCCTTCACGTGTTTTTTTATCTATTGGCCAAATTTCTTTATGTGATGACTTGTGTACTTAGATCGGTTGAAAGCAATGGCGTTTTTTATTACCCATTTTAGTAGATTCTAGGATTATCCGTTTATGTTGGGTAGTTATGGTAGAGGGATGTAAGTAATGGTCGCATGGTTGGTACTCTGTAGTCAAATCATTTCCTTGTAACATTATCAGTGTTCTATGCTGAATAGGGGACAAGGTATTAGATATGGTTCATTCAGTTGTTTTTCTTATTGCTTGATTTGAGTTTCCATAAATCACCACTCATCAAATTCTGAACATTTTTACTTGTATAGTTAACTGAAGTTTTTAACCCTCTTTCTGATTGGAGTGGGTAGGATTCTTTTATGAGAGATCTGTTGCAATTAGACCTCTTGGTTAATAATTTCATCAAAGCCACCCAAAAATTGCACTTAGTCTCATTCACAGAATGAAGACTGCATTAGCACTGAAAACATCTTAGTTTAACACTTTGGAAGTAGTGTAGCCACCTTAACTTGACTCTCATCTTGAAACACTTTGATCAATAATTTGTTAAAGTCACCCAAGAATTGCACTTAGTATCATTCACTTAGTCTCATTCACATAGAAGACTGCATTAGCACTGAAAACATCTTAGTTTAACACTTTGGAAGTAGTGTAGCCACCTTGATCTGACTCTCATCTTGAAACACTTTGATCAACTGTACTAGGAGCAAGAATTTTGGGTTTTAAGCTTGAGCCATCATTGCTGTGAGAACTCAACCTTGTTGCTAGACCACAGCTTGATGAGATTTTCCTCATTGGATATTATTCTTTGGCACTCTATTGGTTTTATTCTGGGTGTAAGTTATAGTATTCAACAGCCATGGAGCTCATTAGCAATTATTTGCTAAGGCACATGGTACTGATTATAAGAGTAGCATATATTTCTTCGCTTTTCCTTCTATTTTTCTTGTTCCCACTATCCTTAAATCTGCTAATCACTTCCATTCACTCAAAGTTATCCTTAAATCAGCTAATCACTTCCATCCACTTAAAGTTAGTGCTAATAGTAGTTGGTGTCCCTGGTGATCTGTTTCTTCTTTAGGCAATGTTGGTTTCTGTGGCTTATCCAAGATATTGGATGTTTTCATTTTAAAGAGCTTATTCCTTCTTCAAAGATGATGAGACAGGGGGTTTAATCTTTTGTCTATTTGATGCATCAGCTATTTTTAGTTGTACTCATGTGGCGAGTTATTCTCAGGTAGTCTATAACAGGTTAAATATCTATCTTAGTGTTTAGTCTCCAATTTTGTCAAAAAAATTGTTTATAAATATCTACTTTTAAGATAACAAAGTCACAGTTTCGAAGAACATATTCTCTTTCCCTTTTCCATGCTTTCGTTTTGTTTGCATTAGAAAGTAAGTTGACCTAGATGAAGATACTTGTATCCTTTGTTTTTTAGTAGTAGGTAGACATTGCATTTCACCGGAAGGTGGAATGGTGAATCCACTATCTAATGTGGAGCCTTTCCTGCTGATTGGCTTTGCAGATCAAAAGAGACATGTTTCATTTTCAGTGAACTCAATGCCCACTAGGTAAAACTGTCAAATCAATTTCCTTCACAATATTGCGCTGAAATATTGGCATTGGTTGTAAATTTGTGATTCAAATCTAGCCAACTATTGTCATATTAGCCCCTTATCCTTTTAGTTTGGGAAGTAGAAGAATTGACCTCATGTTCGTCCAAAATCATTAGTAGATAAATCTATAACAAGTTTAGTAATTAATATCAATAATTAGTGCCTAATTAGTGCCAGTGAAACTGAAATTGGTAAACAATTTTTAAAACATCATGAATATTTAAAAGATAATGTATTACAAGATTTTTGAAGTTCAGGATTTTAATACTAGTGTATTTTTTCGTGTGATCCAAGTGTGCATACTTTTGACAAAATATGATCGTCTTTATGTCTATCTAGAGTGGGCAGGAATAGAAAGGTCCCATGATACAAGCACTATTACAGTTCCAAATTGAACCTTTATGGCCTTCCATCAAACACTTTGGGACTATATAGAAATGTTATTTCAGAGCTTTCAACAATAATTTTCAAAACAGAGCAAGATTTCCCAAGTGCACTATTTGATTTTTCCTGTTCTTTCCATAAATTTACTGAACACACAGGAATTAGACATCATTTTCCTTACGGACACATAATGGAACTGATTGTGCCCTAGAAACTTGTAGTTATGTCCCATTTCTGTCGAACAAATTATTTGTGGAAACAAATTTCCAAGATGAGAGTGGGTGCAGCGGCGGCTACTTTCTCTTCCTCTTCTTGTTGGGCATGGAAGCCATAACCCTTGCTCTAAGTTCTTTAATGTCCATAGTGCCGAGATTGAATTTTGCACTGAACTTCTTTGACTTGGCAAGTAAAAAACGTAATTGGGGAGGTCAGACCCTCTCTTACTCTTACCATCTACTCTTCCCTACCCTATCCTCCTGCCTCTGTCTTCGTTGGTCGTTTCTTTCATCCATTTACCAGTTGCCACGAGGTAGAAACAAGAAGCTCCATGTCTTTGAAATTTCCCCTGTCAACTACTTAATGTGTGGCAAGGGAAACACTGATTCCTAGTGGTTAATCCCTGGATCTTTCAATTTCTTCAAAATATGATATAAAGCCATAGGAATTGTTGAAAATTTTCCAATTTTTGTTTGATTTCTTTGTGAAAATATGCTATTAAGCCATGAGAATTTATATGTTTTTTTTTTCAATTTGTTTTGTTGAAAATGCATCATTTGTTCACTATAAGTCAATATAGATGTACATGATGCTTTTAAAATCCCCAACCGAAGAGTTTATACACAAAGACTTCTACATTTTTTATACATATAAATCTAGGGGGGGTTCTTAAAATCATCCCTGCCTGCGTGTGAAACCAATCATGGATGTGGCTCTAATATACGGAATGAGTGGAGGTATCATGCCCATAGTTTAAAACATGGGATATATGGGAAAGGAGCTAAGGTAACATGCCTGCTCTGAGAACTTTTGTTGTGGGAGCATGCTTTCCTCATGGTTCTCATTCAGGAGCTAAGGGCATATGATTGCTCTACTGTGGGAGCTGGCATGCCTCATAGGACAAAGCAATTGAACTTCCAAGCCTAGTTGAACCATGCAAATGGGCTAGGTCTTTGTTGGGAATTAGCTGACTAGGAAAGTTGCCTGAACTAGTATTGCAATGCTACCTAATTTTCAAGAACCCTTAGTCTGAAGACTTTGAACTGCATTGCGATTTGCATAGTGCTAAGTGGGATAACTTGTAGTTTGCTGCATGGCTGAATATTCCCTTTGTCAAAAAGGATATGTTTGACATATTAGTAACTGGTCACCCCACTACTAGTACATATCCCTGTTTTTTTCTATTGAGCCTTTGATTGTGCTTCCACGCAGTTTGGGGGTCCTAAGCAAAGAATAATTTCATGGGCAAGGTTGGGTGGAAATCGGATGGTAATTTAAGAGTTGTCCAGGGAAGGAGTTGGATATAGCAATTCATCCAATGGGGCTAGTTGACCAAGTGCATGTATAATCTATTATATTTTCTTGTATATCAAACTGATTTTCGTAATTTTTTTGATAAGTTGTTAATGAACTAATATGACAGACTGTTGGAAATGCGACGTGTATCTATGGTTGTTAAGTGGAAGCTTTGCTGGTATGAATGGCTATGGGATTTATTTTACCTCTACTAAAATAAAAATGGCCATAAACTTGATGATTGAAAGAGCTGGTGAATTATAGCTCTAAAATCTTGGTAAAATAGGACCAGGGATGAGACCTATCACTATATCCTTTCTTTTCATTATTGTTTCTAGGAAATATTTTCTAAAATTGTCAATGATATATGCTGGTTTAGTGCATAAATCTTAGAGAGAAATTCCTGTGTTTTTATGATATTCTGGATTGAGTTACTCTCTTGTCTTTTTTGGAGTTATGGAAGCAAATTAGAAATGTTATTCTCAATATGTTTGTTATATGAAATCATACTTCCATGCTTAATTGGTGGATTTTCAGTTTTCTAAACTAGTGTGATTGTGAGGAATTTATTTTCTTACAAAGTTATTCTCATTAAAACCATGATTGCTGGTAGAGTTGGGCATATAACCTACTTAGAAAAAGGCAAACTCTGTTTATGGAATTGTGAAGACATTTAGTAGTTGAATTGATGCAGAATCAGTTTGCTGCTGGAATTTCTGGTAATGGGTATAAAAAAAATTGTGAATACTAAAAATAGGTATTAGAGCTGTTAACCGCTATTTGTGACTCAAACAAAATATAGATGTATATTGTTGTAGCTTGATATTAGTATATTACTGATACATGAGGTATGTATTGACCATGGAATGCAAAATTCATGCCTAGCTTTCACTACATGTTTGAATAAACAACCACTGGGATTATATCGATGGCATCAACTTCTTTTGATGGCATTATAACTCAACGAAATCTCTTCTCACTCTTGGTTGTGTGATTTCTTCTTATACCACGAATTTAATTGATGGGTATTGACTATGTTAATTTGATATGTAATTTTCCTTGTCTTAACTAACTGAAAAGTTAAGCTCATCAATGGATGTTAGCAAGCCACCATACTGAAATGATGGAGACCTCACCAGAGGATGGCATCTCCAACTATGTCATCCTCTACCTGTCTGTGGGGGTTGCTATCTCATTGAGCACAATTTTGTATAAGTTGTGGCAGTTTGTAACATGCTCAAATAGAGCCAACAATCTCACTCCACATAAACAGAATCCTTTAGTGGCATAATTTGTTTGTGTTGATTTTTTCTGGGTTGCTGGCCTACTGTTTGATAGAAAGCTTAACCATATATATCCCAATTTATTTATCTTAAATATACAACTTGCAAGTTGCAATTGGATTTCTAGCTAAGGTATTGGACAACATGCTAAGGGTTTGGATTTAGATTTCTTCCTTTTCAAAATATCTATGGAGATTGTGGGAAATGGAGTACAACTCTGTAAATGGAAAACACAGTAAAGAAGCTTCTATGAGCATGTATTTTCAAATTTAATTTTTAACTTAGAAAATCGCTTTGATGATGGTAAATTGTTGTTCTTGTGGGAATTACTTTGGGAGTTTAATTTCTCTTTGCAAATTGATTTGGGGATGAGTTTAAGTGACCATTTATTAAGTCACTAAAGTTGGTAATAGGAAAACAAGGACCAAGATACATATGGTTGACAGACATGGGGAAAATGGAGATGCATCGTTTTATGATGAGGACTGCTTAGAAAGGAGACGTTCCTATAAAGAGGATGAAAATGACCCATGTTTTTCCCTCTGCATTAACTACGCTCACTCACATTTCCCTTCAACTATGAAAGAAGCAGTTAGCCCTAAGGTATGCATAAAGAGCATGGGATGTGTCCTTCTTAGTTTTCCTATTTTGTCTCGTTTGATGCATCATGTGCTTGATGAGGAAGCTTAAGCAAAGTTGGTACATTTTATTATATCAACATTATCTCTTTTGATTGCAAATGCTCAGGTGCTTTACTGTTTGTTCTTTTCCTCAGAATCCAGGATCATATATTACAATTGATAATATGAGAGTATTCAACACACTAAGGAAATTTGTTAGGTCTCTGGAACAACAGTCCTCCTCCAAAAACACATGTAGAAAATTGCAATCCAGAGGAGAACTTGCAGATTCTGCAGAAGCTAACCATGATAATTTGAATGCAATTGACTGGAATATGAACTCAGAGTCCAACTACCAATGGCACTGTCAATGAATCCACGGGTGGAGACAATCGACATATGATCATAGAAGCTAACCATGATAATTTGAATGCAATGGAGTACAACTCTGTAAATGGAAAACATAGTAATGAAGCTTCTATGGGCATGTATTTTCAAATTTAAGTTTTAACTTAGAAAATCGTTAAATTGTTGTTCTCGTGGGCATTACTTTCGAAGTTTAATTTCTCTTTGCAAATTGATTTGGGGATGAGTTTAAGTGACCATTTATTGAGTCACTAAAGTTGGTAATAGGAAAACAAGGACCAATATACATATGGTTGACAGACATGGGGAAAATGGAGATGCATTGTTTTATGATGAGGACTACTTAGAAAGGAGACGTTTCTATAAAGAGGATGAAAATGACCCATGTTTTTTCCTTTGCATTAACTACGCTCACTCACATTTCCCTTTAGCTATGAAAGAAGCAGTTAGCCCTAAGGTATGCATAAAGAGCATGGGATGTGTCCTTCTTAGTTTTCCTATTTTGTCTCGTTTGATGCATCTTGTGCTTGATGAGGAAGCTTAAGCAAAGTTGGTACATTTTATTATATCAGCATTATCTCTTTTGATTGCAAATGCTCAGGTGCTTTACTGTTTGTTCTCTTCCTCAGAATCCAGGATCATATATTACAATTGATAATATGAGTGTATTCAACACACCAAGGAAATTTGTTAGGTCTCTGGAACAACAATCCTCCTCCAAAAACACATGTAGAAAATTGCAATCCAGAGGAGAACTTGCAGATTCTGCAGAAGCTAACCATGATAATTTGAATGCAATTTACTGGAATATGAACTTAAGTCCAGCTGCCAATGGCACTGTCAATGAATCCATGGGTGGATACAATCGACATATGATCACAGAAGCTAACCATGATAATTTGAATGCAATGGAGTACAACTCTGTAAATGGAAAACACAGTAATGAAGCTTCTATGGGCATGTATTTTCAAATTTAAGTTTTAACTTAGAAAATCTCTTTGATTATGGTAAATTCCCGTTCTTGTGGGCATTACTTTCGAAGTTTAATTTCTCTTTGCAAATTGATTTGGGGATGAGTTTAAGTGACGATTTATTTAGTCACTAAAGTTGGTAATAGGAAAACAAGGACCAAGATACATATGGTTGATAGACATGGGGAAAATGGAGATGCATCGTTTTATGATGAGGACTGCTTAGAAAGGAGACGTTCCTATAAAGAGGATGAAAATGACCCATGTTTTTTCCTCTGCATTAACTACGCTCACTCACATTTCCCTTCAGCTATGAAAGAAGCAGTTAGCCCTAAGGTATGCATAAAGAGCATGGGATGTGTCCTTCTTAGTTTTCCTATTTTGTCTCGTTTGATGCATCTTGTGCTTGATGAGGAAGCTTAAGCAAAGTTGGTACATTTTATTATATCAGCATTATCTCTTTTGATTGCAAATGCTCAGGTGCTTTACTGTTTGTTCTCTTCCTCAGAATCCAGGATCATATATTACAATTGATAATATTAGTGTATTCAACACACCAAGGAAATTTGTTAGGTCTCCGGAACAACAGTCCTCCTCCAAAAACACATGTAGAAAATTGCAATCCAGAGGAGAACTTGCAGATTCTGCAGAAGCTAACCATGATAATTTGAATGCAATTGACTGGAATATGAACTTAAGTCCAGCTGCCAATAGCACTGTCAATGAATCCATGGGTGGAGACAATCGACATATGATCACAGAAGCTAACCATGATAATTTGAATGCAATGGAGTACAACTCTGTAAATGGAAAACACAGTAATGAAGCTTCTATGGGCATGTATTTTCAAATTTAAGTTTTAACTTAGAAAATCTATTTGATTATGGTAAATTCCCGTTCTTGTGGGCATTACTTTCGAAGTTTAATTTCTCTTTGAAAATTGATTTGGGGATGAGTTTAAGTGACCATTTATTTAGTCACTAAAGTTGGTAATAGGAAAACAAGGACCAAGATACATATGGTTGACAGACATGGGGAAAATGGAGATGCATCATTTTATGATGAGGACTGCTTAGAAAGGAGACGTTCCTATAAAGAGGATGAAAATGACCCATGTTTTTTCCTCTGCATTAACTATGCTCACTCACATTTCCCTTCAGCTATGAAAGAAGCACTTAGCCCTAAGGTATGCATAAAGAGCATGGATGTGTCCTTCTTAGTTTTCCTGTTTTGTCTTGTTTGATGCATCTTGTGCTTGATGAGGAATCTTAAGCAAAGTTGGTACATTTTATTATATCAGCATTATCTCTTTTGATTGCAAATGCTTAGGTGCTTTACTTTTTGTTCTCTTCCTTAGAATCCAGGATCATATATTACAATTGATAATATGAGTGTATTCAACACACCAAGGAAATTTGTTAGGTCTCTGGAACAACAATCCTCCTCCAAAAACACATGTAGAAAATTGCAATCCAGAGGAGAACTTGCAGATTCTGCAGAAGCTAACCATGATAATTTGAATGCAATTGAATGGAATATGAACTTAAGTCCAGCTACCAATGGCACTATCAATGAATCCACGGGTGGAGACAATCTACATATGATCACAGCAAAAAAAGGAAGGACAATGCTTGAAAGTCTCTATAGTGTAGCTGATGGGTATTCAGTTAGAAGCAATTCAGAAGAGGGAGATCTACAGAACAGTTCTGAATGGTCAGAAAGTGTGCATAGAATTGATTCTTTGTCACCTGCTTCAAGCGCTATTTTTGAGGAGATGTTAGATAACGAGGAATATTACCAGAGCACTGGCCTCACTGAGTTAGAAAAAGAAGCTTATAAGACAGATGATAATAAAGAAAATTGCTTACCAACTATTTTTGATTCGTTTGAAGGTTCAACTGATTCTTGCAAATGGCAAGAGACAAAAACATTTTGTACATGTTGGAGAAGAGCATTGTGCTTTATGGAATCCATTTTGGGAGCCTCCTTGTGTGTTGTGTTGGTTGTTCCTACAATTATCGTGGTTGTCAATTTATTTTGCAAGCAAGAGGAATACCATGTCATGGTTCCCACCTAGGACATTCTATTTTGTGGTCATTTAAAATTAGTAATTTACAAATATTATCGACTTAGTATGCAGCCATTGTTTAAATGGGAGTATACAATTTGAATCATCTTCTTGAAGCATCTTGCTTTTTTCTTTCCCTTATTCATCAGGCTTTCTTCCATATATTTGATTGCAGAGGGGATTATGATAAAGCATAATTCAATTTATGCACAGTAGGAGGATGAAACATGGAAATATTTCTACTGCTAGAATGATGTGCGAGTTATGAGGATTTTTATCCCTTGAATATAAAAAAAAATCTATTGTGAGGTCTCATTCTATATAAATTACTCAATCTGGAAAGTTATAGTTGTTAATTTTTACCATGTCTTCTTTCAATCCACTGAATGATACATGCATCGAGATAAATCTAACATGGTCACTGTGCATTAAATGCTTAAGGTTTAGTCTGATTGTGTAGAAGGAATAGTCTAGGATGAACAAGGTTAAGAACCAGTGGTCAATTGTAAATTATGTATCATGAATTATGACTATTAACTTTGTGCAGTTGTAGTGTTCATTATTGATATTTTAACTAAATATGAATTTCTTGTCCACCCTGCAATCTTTTTAAATCATTGGACCAACATGCTATCTTGTTATTTCTAGATGAGCATATTGCAGAAACAACATAAGTACGAACCTCCCAAGCTATGTTGAGAGCATAAGTGTGGGTCTTGTATCCACTGTGAGAATGTGGGTGCTTGATAAGCATGATTTTACTTTGAGCCTTGAGCTTTTCCTACTAAAAAAAATGAAGGGGGAAGTTTGCAGAATTGATAGATTGTCTGTACAAATAAACATTTGAATTTTTATTAGATTCATTTGATATTGAGAAAGCTTAGAGGTATTTTATATGGATTGGTGTTATTATTATATTTTGACAAAATCCTCCTCTTCTCATAGTGCTGAAAGCATGTCCAGGGTATCTACAGGGTTGTGCTACTGGTCTGTAGTAGAACAAGTATACTCTATATCACCATAGCAAGCAAAATGGGGAAAATTATGAAACACCATACTTATTGAAGTTATTATGAAGCATTGAATGATTCATGGATTTCATGGGGAGTAACCGAAGAAGGTGTTGGTTAGTAAGTAAATTTTCTATTTGGGAAGCCATATGTTAAGAAGTCCACCTTAATTTTCTTGCCCTCTCATAGGAATTCATCTCTTAAGAAAATTCTTCCTCAAGTTTCTTGCTAATCCCAAACTCATTTTTTGGGTTTTAGATACTTGGAAACACATTGATCTACATATTTCACACATTCAGAGATAAAGGTGTTAACAGAAAGGATGACAGAAAGATCCTAGAATATGTGATTGATAGGATACAATGTTAGAACCTTTAGCATGCTTGACCTTCCTATTAAAGATAGTGCAGCTACTAAACCCATTATCAGGGAAGATATCAAGGAGGATAGTACCCTAGTTAGTTAAACAGGGGTCCTGGTCAGCCTGCTGGGCCATGATTTTGCTACTATTTATGGACTGTCAGTGTTGGGCCATGAATTTACCCAGCCTGCCCAGTTATGCCATGACTTGTCTAGAGTTGCCTAGCTAGGTTGTGACTTGTTTAAGACTACCTAAGCTTTAGTCGTGATTGTTTGAGCCCTCTTGGTCTGTGTCGTGACTGTTTGAGCCCTCTTGGGCTGGTCTATGACTGATTGAGCCTTCTTGGAGCTCAGCCGTGACCTTGTGGGCTACTAGGACCTGTTTTGTGACCCGTGTTGACCTTCTTCTGCTCGGCCATGACCTTGTTGATCTTTCTTGGAAAACAATGAGCATGTTTTGGGATGGGCCATGACCGTTTGGGCTTCCATGACTAATTTGTGATTTGATTTGAGGTTCGTTACCTTTGTTGGTCTATTCTACAATATGTTTGGTGAGTTTGATCTTGCCGGTACCTACTGTGACCCTTATTGAACCCCATCTAGGAAACTATTGCCGTGGTTGAAAGTGTTTGTCTTTAGAAAGTGCAGCTGCAGTTTGGGTTGCTAGTATATGGTTTAAGGCTACTTCTAGACATCTAATAAGTGTTGCTATTTAAATTATATATGATTGTATTGAAGTTTGTAAATTATTGCAGTAAGGGTTTGAAGGTTTTTTCTCACTTTCAGACTATTTATAGTTACTGTATGTTTCAACTTTAACACAGACACCTTTGGAAATGTTAAAGTTGAAAAAGATGAAAATTATGTTAAAATTTATCTTGCATTTTCACTGTTGTACTTTACTTCATCCTTCTGAGTACTTAGTTTAATTTGTTACATAAGTTAACAATTTTTTTGAAAAATCCAAAAACCTCAACACTTCACTTCCTGCCATGATGACCAAGTATTTATAGATTTATAAAACACTAACACTACTACAAATAAAATAAGAAGGAAACTAAATAACCTAAGTAAATATTTATGGTAAAATTAATGTTATTCTTTAGGTGGCAAAAACTAAACTCTTCACTACAAAGGAAACCTATGCTTTGATTACTGCATAGTAAGATTATGGAGTCCCACACATAGGTGAACCAGAAGTAAAGAAAAGAATTGTGGGAGCTTTACCAAAAGTGTTTCCTCCAGGTTTTATTACAACATAGTTTCTTACCTTTGCGCTATTGAGAAATGATTCAGGTCAAATATATAGAGGTTAGTGTGATAATGGCTAAAGTAGACTCGATTGGTTGATGGATGATGAATGGAGAACGTGATACTGTTATTTGGCATTTGACTAGTCCACTATTGTCCTAAGTTGTAGCTCCTTTGTATGAGAGGGATTGGAGCACATACTCGTATCCATATCCACTTGGTGAAAAGGACTATTTATACTGCCAAGTTATGAATGTTGATATAAAAATTCAAATTATATGGTGATGAAAGATCATGTCTGAATGAGATTAAGTTATATATATATTAAATTAAACTAAATTAAAATATAGATTATAGATTTTTCCTTATTCTTTTCAAGTTTTTTTTTCATATTTAAAAACTCCAAGGTTTTTAGGAAGACAAATCTCCTTTTTTCTAAAGTCATTTTTTAATATTCCAAGTTTCTTGTCCTTAATAGATTTGTTCTTTCCCATTTGAGAAAAAACTTATGTCTTTTTTCTTATTTCCAATACTTGGGAAGTTGGGGACAAATTGATCTAGTGTTTCTCTTATAAGACAAAAGATTAAAATTTAGTTTTTATACTTTAAAATGTATAGCACAACAAACTTAATTACCTAGGAGAATAAGATAATATTGGAGAACCAAATGAGAATCCAAGATTCTTCAGGATATGGATGCTACTTTGAACATGAATGAAGGTGAAAGGTTTTTTTAAGTCAAAGTTGGAGAACCAAACAATAAATCCAAGATTTTTAGGGATATGGATGCCACTTCTTACATTGTGAAGATGGATTGGATTCTCAATTAAGGTGGAAGGTTTTTTAGGCAAAGTTCGAGAATCAAATAAGAAATCCAATATTCTTAGGGATATGAATGTCATTGAGAAGTAGAGGGATTCTTAGGGCTATGGATGCCACTTCGGACATGAATGACATTGGAAGTTTTTTAGGTAAAGTTGGAAAACTAAATAAGAAATCTAAAATTCTTAGGGATATGGATGCCACTTGTTGGAGGGCTTTCTAGGGGGAGTAGTTGGCAAAAGTTAAAATATATTTTGAAGGAAAGCTAAAAGAAATCATGATTGTTATAATAGGTATAATTATGGGAATTTTGTAGCAACATAAATATATCACTTTCGTAACTTTGTCATTGTTGAACGATATTTGTAAACCAAATCACAAGTTTACATTGGAATTGATAATGTTTTTCCATTACTTTGTTATGGTTGAACAATATATGTAAACCAAAACCACAAGTTTATAAGAATATGACTATCATGAAAGTTACCAAATATTTTTCCAATGCTTTAGACATTAACTAGCATTACATGGGAGACAAAAATAAAGTCATTTTCTTCAATAAAAAATTGTTTTTACTTTTCATAGATGAACGCCACCAACTTTTCACTGTGACTTGTGACTCTACATGTTCTGTTGTTGATGATGTGATTCATGTTATTTGACTAATGTTGTTGTTCTTTTATTTTGACAATATTCTATAAATCAGTGAAATATTCGCCAAGATTTTACAACATTATATGATAAAATGAAAGATTCGCCAAAATTTTACAAAATTATTTAATAAGCTGAAAGATTCGCCAATTTTTTTATATATACATATTATATTATTGATAAATCGCCTTCAAATTTTCCTATATATCAAAGAGATTCACCCAATTTTTATACATATAAATCTAGGGGGGGTTCTTAAAATCATCCCTGTTCCACACCATTGATTTTTATGGGTGAATTATGAGCCGTTGATTTGGTTCCAGCTATGGGACCACTTATGATCATTGATTTCCGCCGCGTTCTCTCTCCGCCGTCCGATCTCCTCTGTGATCTTTCCTTGCAAATCATAGAACTGATCTATGGAAGACGGGAGGGAGTGTGACAGTGTTGGAAATGTCGAGAAGTGGTTCGCGACCATGCCCTGTGTTTCGATGAACAGTAAAGGTTCTCGATGAAAATTTTAATTCTGCATGATATTGGGGCATGGGTATGTGACAATGTGGTATCAAAGCCATGAGTTGCAGCATTAGGCCTGGATAGATTGGGAATCAGTTAACCAAAGATGTCTGTTACAGCATTGGGCCTAGATAGGCCAGGTGACAGTAAGTAAGTGGTTTTTATTTTGAATTACCGTGTGTCTAAAAAATGGTGTTTATAACACATTTTGTAGAGTCATAGTATATTTTCGAAAAGTAAGTTGTGGTGCAGCCATTAGAACCCATGACGGATATGATGCTCGGGACTGCTATGAGCATGCGTGAGATGCCATGGGGGAAAATGTCCGAGTTGGAAATGATGACATAGATTCTAATGGAAGGAGATTCCAAGAGACACCGCGAGATATTGCAGCCACCATGAGAAGCTTGATTAAGGCCTGGGAAGAGCAACATCAGTTGAATGCTGCTATGTTGCAGAGTTTGACAGATTTGGAAACTAAGATAGAATCTGGATAGGGTACAGTAAAACCTGAAGGCAGTAAGATTAGTACCAGAAGATGAAGAAGGACTGCTAGTAGATCATCTGATTCAGAAGAAGCAAGTGGGGATTCAAGCTCTTCTTCTCGCAAGGGAAAGAGAAAGAGGCACCATAAGCATCGCTCTCGGGATGAATTTAAAAAGGCTAAATCTCCTACATTTGATGGCGAGGTAAAGAATTGACAAGAAGTTGAAGCTTGGATTCTTGGGATAAAGAAGTAATTCCAAGTTCAATATTATTCAGGGAACATGAAGGCAAGGGTTTCCATATTCAATTTGAATGGAAAGTCATCCATTTGGTGGGAGCACTTCAAGCAAGTAAGGAGGATCAATGAAACGAGACTTAAGTGGAAATGGTTCCAGAAGTATTTCAAGCAGAAATACCTCTCTGACAGTACTATGATGAAAAGATCAAAGAATTTCACGAGGTGAGATTGGGACAACAGACCATGGAAGAGTATGCAAATAAGTTCTTAGAACTGTTGAGCTATGTCAGGTACATCAAAGATGAAAAAGTGAAAATCCAGCGTTTTCTTAGTGGATTGCCTCAGTCTAACAAAGACATAATCAAGTTTTATGAACTTAGAAATCTTGAGGAAGCAATAAGGAAAGCTAAGTATTGCTATAAGTAAAGTAGAGGAAAACCTGACTATCAAAAGACATGGAAGGACAAGGAGAATGAGAAGTCTAACCAAAGGAAGAATGGTTTTAAACCTTCTAGCTTCAGGAATCAGTAGAGGAAGCCATCCCAAGCTGAAAAAGCAGCCATCCAAAGTGGCGGGAGAAAAACTAAGAGATCCACATTAGATCAGAGAACCACTCCAATGTTGAAAATGTGGAGGACCCCACATGCGCAGGAATTGTCCGCTCGGGAATGAGAGTGCAAGGCCAGCGTACAACATTCAAGAAGTAGAAACAGTGGGTTAAGTAGAAAGGGTCGTCCCTAGGATTTATGCAGCACTGGAGGACTGCTAGGCAGATCACCAGTCAACCGTGGTTGTAGTTGCTGGTAATATTGTTGAGCAATCTATTTCTATCTTGATTGACCCTAGTTCTACTCACATTTACATTACTCCTAGAGTAGTGGATATTTGTGCATTTAAGAAAGTAAAGCATATAAAATCTTGGTTAGTTCAGCTAGCCATTGGAACTAAGCGAAAGGTTAGCGAAGTGGTGGAGAAATGTCCATTGGTTATGAATGGATTGGCCACTTGTGTAGATCTGAATGTTCTACAACTTGGTTCCTATGATGTTCTCATTAAAATGGATTGGTTAGAAGTTCACAGATTAAAGCTTGACTGTTATAATAAGGCTTTTGAGTGCTTGGATGAAGAAGGAAACTCAAGGATTGTTGAAGGAATTTCAAAGGTGATTTCTGTGAGGCAAGTTTCAACAATGCAATTGAAGAAGTTTTATAGGAAAGGTTGCAAGTTATATGTAGCTCATATTTTGGAGGCACCAGAGAATGAAACTCCTAGGTTGGAGGACTTTCATATGTTGCAGGAATTTAGGGAGTGTTTCCTGATGAGATTCCATGGCTTCCTCCAAAGAGGGATATTGATTTCACAATTGAACTTGTGCCAGGAGCAGC
Source organism: Pseudotsuga menziesii (assembly GCA_001517045.1). Lineage (NCBI taxonomy): Eukaryota > Viridiplantae > Streptophyta > Pinopsida > Pinales > Pinaceae > Pseudotsuga > Pseudotsuga menziesii. The sequence continues at coordinate 172,752 of LPNX010014678.1, forward strand.
ACCAATGTCCAAGACACCCTATAGATTGAGCACACTGAAAATGCTAGAGCTGAAGATGCAACTGCAAGAGTTGTTGGAGAATAAGTATATCAGACCTAGCGTGTCTCCTTGGGGAGCACCAGTTTTGTTTGTAAAGAAGAAAGATGGTACACTCAGGTTGTGTATTGATTACAGACATCTGAACAAAGTCACAGTAAAGAACAAGTATCCTTTGCCTAGGATTGATGACCCCCTTGATCAAATGAGAGGAGTAAGGGTATTTTCCAAGATTGAGCTGAGGTCGGGTTACCATCAGGTGATAATAAAGGATGAAGACATTCATAAGACAGCCTTCAGAACAAGGTATGGGAATTATGAGTTTGTAGTGGTACCATTTGGTCTCACAAATGCACCAGCTACATTTATGTGGCTTATGAATAGTGTCTTCAGCACGTATTTCAACAAGTTTGTTCTTGTTTTCCTTGATGACATTCTTGTTTATTGTAAGAATGAGAAAGAACATGAAGAGAATTTGAGATTGGCATTGAAATTTCTCAGGGAGCATCGGTTATATGCAAAGCTGAGCAAGTGTGACTTCTATAGAGATAGAATTCAATATTTGGGTCACATTATCTCAGAAGAGGGTATATTTGTGGACCCTGAAAAGATTGAGGCCATTATGAATTGGCCTACTCCAAGAAATGTGGATACTACAGGATACTACAAGAGGTTCATTGAAGGATTCTCCAAGGTTGTACATGCCATCACTTCTTTGCAAAATAAGGGTATAAAGTTTGAATGGACATCGAGGTGTGAAGAAAGCTTCCAGCAATTGAAGAATATTCTCACCAGTGCACCAGTATTGAAAGTTGCAGACCCAAAGAAATATTTTGTGGTGTGTACTGATGCATGTGGTCAAGGGCTTGGAGGAGTCCTTATGCAAGACAACCACGTTATATGTTATGAGTCAAGAAAGTTGAAGGATCGTGAGAATAAATATGCTACTCATGATCTAAAACTTGCAGCCATAGTACATGCTCTCAATATGTGGAGGCATTACTTGATGGGAAGAAGATTTGAGTTAAGGACAAACCATTGCGATCTGAAGTATTTATTTGATCATCCTACTCTAAATGCTAGGCAAGATAGATGGCTAGAGTTTTTATGTGAGTTTGATTTTGAAATCAAATACATAAAAGAAAAAGAGAATAATGTAGTTGATGCACTCAATAGGAAGGTGCAGGAAATGCATGTGGCATCTCTTAGTATTTTCCAATCAGATTTGAGGCGGCAGATTGTTAATCATACTGTTGGAGATAAAATGTATGTGCAAGTAAAAGACAAATTGCAGCAGCAAATCCTTGAAAAGAGGTATGAGGGATATAAATTAGAAGAAGATGAACTTCTTACTTATAAAGGCATAATTTACATTCCAAAGGTAGCATATTTGAGGAGAGCAGTTATGGATGAGATCCATCAAGCTCCATATTCTGGTCACCCAGGATATCAAAAGACAATTGCTACAACAAGAAAGCAGTACTTTTGGACAGGAATGAAAAAGGACATGGCTGAATATATTTCAACGTGCATGAAATCTCAGCAGGTAAAGGTTGAGCATCAACACCCTGCAGGTTTTTTGCAACCTTTGTCAGTTCCAGAATGGAAATGAGAAGTTATTTCCATGGATTTTATTACATGATTTCCAATGACTTGGAGACAACATGATTCCATCATGGTTGTGGTGCACAAGTTGACGAATGCAACACATTTCATACCAGTTAAGTCTACACATAAGACTGATGAAATTGCAAAGATCTTCATGAAGGAGATTTTCAAATTGCATGGATTGCCTAAGGCAATAGTCTCTGACAAAGATGTCAATTTCACTTCCAATTTTTGGAAGGGGTTGTTTGTGGATTTGGGTACAAAGTTCAACTTCAACAATGCTTACCATCCTTAGACTGATGGGAAGGCAGAGAGAGTTAACCAAGTGCTCGAAGACATGCTTCGCATGTATGTGATGGACAAACCAACCAAGTGGGAAGATTATTTACACTTGGTAGAGTTTGCCTATAATAATGGACAACAAGCATCCTTGGGGATGAGTCCGTATGAAGCTTTGTATGGCAGGAGGTGTAGAACACCAGTGAATTGGGATAATCCAGTGAATAGGGTTGTGCTTGGTCCATAATTGCTCAAGGAGATGGAGCAAGAGGTTGTAAAGATCAGGCAGAACTTGAAAGCAGCCCAGGACAGATAGAAAAGCTATGCTGATAAGCATAGGGTGAACAGAGAGTTTATTGTTGGGGATCATGTTTACCTTAGATTGAGGGCAAAGAAGAGTTCCTTGAGGCTTGGGAGTTGTGCCAAGCTGTCACCAAGATATTGTGGGCCGTTTGAAGTGCTTGAAAGAATAGGGCCAGTTGCATATAGACTTGCATTTCCTGCTAGCACTAGAGATCATAATGTTTTTCATGTTTCTTTGCTTAAGAAATATATACATGACCCTAACCATGTGATAAATTGGGATGTGATTCAGGTGGAACCTGAGGGAGAGTTCCGAATCGAACCAATGCGCATCCTCGACAGGAAGGTCACCATGCTCCGAAACCGAGCCATAGGGAAAGTAAAGGTGCAATGGGAGCACTACGGTCCTGAAGAGGCTACGTGGGAGCTGGAGGATGCCATGTGATTGGCACATCCATTTTTGTTCAATTTTGCGGAGCACTAAGGCGATGCCAATGTAGCATTTTGTTCAAATTTTGTAAGCATTGAGGACAGTGCTATTGAAGGGGGAGGGGAATGTAACACCCCATTTTTGACCTCGTTGCATTAATGTATATGATGTAAATATTATATGGAATCATGACAAAGAGCTCAAGGCCAAGGCCCTGTCATTGATTAATGTTTGGTATATAGGTGATCATGGTTGATGCCTATGGATTCTGTGCTGAGTCAAGCACGTTTGTGAACATCATGTAAATATGCAAATTAATGAAAAACCCACAGCCAGCTATGTCAATGCAATGAATAATGAAATGGGGGCATGATTTTCCTAAGGATAAGGGGGTAGGGAATGTTAACCTTGAGCTTGTTTGGGGAAAATCCATGTGTCATGGGGAGAAGCCTTCAGAATTGTCAACTACCCTCTTTCTTGTCTTCTCTTCCCAACCATTTATTCTGCTAGAAGGTGGTTGAGGTAGTTATTGCTTGGAAGGGGAAGAGTATGGGAAAATTCGAATTGGGCAAAGCACCCAGTTCTGGAATGTCGTGTTTTGCTTGCAGGGACAAGAAAACACCAGATCCATATGCAAGTTTGACTCATGTGTTCACGTTTTGGTTTTACTCTCATGTTTAGAGAGCTGCGGGACGTTCTATCTCATCATCCATCCATCCATCTCCATTCTCCATTCACGGGAATCTCTTCAGTAGCTGAGCTCTTCCTGTGTGTATCCTTTGCATTCTGTGAGTGTTTTCCCTTAGCAGGACTAGGATTACTGCGTTGCAGCGTTATCTTAAACTACATAGTGTATGAGACCCTGTTACTCATGTTCTAGAGTAAGCCTATGTTGTAGAGTCTCCCTGTGGTTGTTGTATTGTGCACTCTGGTTTAGGTCTGAACTATGTACAAAACTTATAAGGAATGGGAGAGACGTACAATGTGCTTGATAAGCCTAGTGTGAAACCTCACAATAAGATAAGAGTGGCTGGTGAACCTGCTATGCACATCCTGAAGAGCACTGGAAGGGAAGGTGTAGCCTGAGGGACTGTGGAACATAGAAGGGGACACTTCCTTGTGTTGGGTGTGTAGGCAGTGGGCAATCCAGGCTATATAGCTCTTGTGAAGGTGTTCTTAGCTTTGTGAATGTTCATCTTCCTTTTTAGTGTTAGTTTTTTGTCTATTTATATTTGGAATGATGAAATTCCTATGAAGAGCATATTATGAGAGTTGTAAAGTATAATGGAAAGAAGAATTATGAGAATAATGAGAATGGTTGCAATCTAGCAAGTTAAGAGAATAGAAGGACTCTAACATTTCCCCAAAATGATAGTGGTTTTTTAGTACCTTTCCCATACTCTTCATTTAATTGACTAGACTTTCCTCCATGGATTGGTTTATGTATTTTATGAAATTTATATTGGATGTTTTGAGTCAAAGGTGGTTGATTATATTGTTTTTAATGTGCACGAGGAAAAGGATGTGAATTATTTACCTCACACTTGGAAATAAAGAATTTGTTTCTCATGGACCCCTCTCGTCATCTTCTTTTATGTGTTTCCAACCCCTTCATGCTATCCACAATCATATCGAACCATTATATTATATTTAATTCTAACATTACTTTTTTCAATAGACTGGAGTTGTATCATAATAACTCTACACCATTTTCTAATACAAAGCATATTTTCATTCTATATATATAGTTAGTCTCTAATTGGGACTTGGCATTGAGCTTCACACTTACAAACCATATAAACATATTGAGAACAATTAAATCACATAGACATTTGTTTAATATCAGATCGCTTGACACTCGTAATTATAACCACATATTTATAACTTATACATTTGAGTTGATCCAAAACCTTCTAATGGTTGAAACTACAGTATTACATCTTCATAGTAAATCTTATTAAGGTTCTTTTAGATTTCAATAGCATCTCTAATGTATATGTAAGAATAATGATGAATTTTCTTAATTTAATGAAAATTAAATTACTAACATCTTTAAGTTCTTAATTTAATGAAAATTGAATTACTAACGTCTTTAAATTCTTAATTTAATGAAAATTAATGTGATGATTAGTATTAAAAGAATATTCAATCATTAAGTATGTATATAACAATCCAAACTAGATATTTTTAATACCCACTTTGAACCCTTTAGGTCACATTGGATATAAATTGTGCATGCATGATTATTCTTAAGGGTGTCAGCCATCTAATTCACTAAAAAGAAAAGATGTTTTGTATGAATTCATTGTCCAAAGCTCAATGTGAAGCTTTAACTAAAAAATTGTTGAAATAAAAATATTGCAAATATATGGAGAATGTGGCAGAGTTAAAATGGTGAACTCTATGCTATATATAGTTGCGTAAAATCAAGCTGCAAGAGATAAAGATTAAAAGAGGGTCCCATGTCGAATATAGTTATTTCCAAGTGTTAATCCAAGAACTCCATCACGTGCCTCAAATTAAGATCACAATGTTTGACTTAGAAATCTTAACTTCCTAAGAAAACTACATAATTGGTTGGTGACACAAGGTCTAAATAACTGGTTGGTTGCACAAGGTGTACCTCACGTAAATAGTGTGAGGAAAACTAATTACTAAGGAAATAATAAATCATTTTCAGAAAATGGAAAAACCTTTTGTTCTATTCTCACACCTCATCATATTGTGTTCATTCTCTGAATCAGGATCTCAATTCTATGCTTCATTGTATTCCGATGCAAACATTTAAAAACTACATGAACCAACACCATGAAGAGTGAACATTTAAAAACTACATGAACATTTAAAAACTACATGAACCAACACCATGGAGAATGAAATGCTGACTTTGGTAGAGAAATTGTGGTTTTATGTGAGTGTAGAGGTCAGGACATGTATTTCATACATGTTTATGTTCTTTATTGACTTATTTTGAGTTAAATGATTATTTGAATAGGATTTTCCAAAAAGTAATTAATAGTTGAGATTATTATAACTACTTAGGAGATGATAGTATTTTCTAGATGGATTGTATATAAGAGAAATGGTCAAACATGTGTGTATGGTCATGAGAAGATAGTTTCATGTATGGTTAATAGATGGATAAAGTATCGTAAGTGTTTTTAGAGTATATATTGGTTGTTTATTAAGAAAAATGAACTCTGTTTTGTGTTATAAGACTATAATATATGGTTTGTTTACTTTAGAGATTTCATAATCCAAATTGGAAGTTACATATATACTAAATATGCTTATAATTAGAAAATGAATCACTGTTACATAATTAGCATAGATTCATCTAAAATGTGATCTATCAAGTACCGAGAGGGATCAAATCTCTCAAGGTGAAAACCCTTTTTTAAATTGAAAATGTGTAATCTAATTTTTATGGTTTCAGTTTATCTAATTTATGTTGTTTTATATATATGCAATTCTAAATAATTTAAATTTAATTTAAGCCGACAAGTTAGTTTTAATAATATTTTTTTATAAAAGACATGTGTCAATTCTAGGATGAGCATGAAAGGAGTTACACATATCTCTCCTACTGGGTTGTAGAATGCTCACCATGAGTTATTGAGAGTACTTCCATTCTCAAAAGGAGAGAATGCACACATTTGATAATAACCTTGAGAGACATCACTGCCACAGAAGAGATCACCGCCATTCAATAGTTGATGTTGGGAAAGATCTTGATCGCTTCTAAATGAAGGTAGCTTGATCCCAAATGATGGATATTGATCGTTGTTTCCCAATATCAGATTCTGAAAGTGGGTGTAGTCAGGAATATTGTACCTTCTGCGGACAGAAGTTCTTCCTCTGGTCTGAATGGTTCAGATCCAGAACAAATGAGTGAACGACAAAGGATGAAGACCTTCCCTGAATGTTGTAAACACCTAGAATATTGCTGTGATCATGAACCTGTGTACCTGCAAACATGTCAAACAAAAAAGAACATCAAAGCTACCAGAAAATCATCTGCACATCCATACTAGTGACTAAGGAATCCAGTAACATATACATGTGAGATCAAAACAACAGATATGTGGGACAGAAATCAGCTTTGCATTAAGAAATGAATGAAGAAGCTTACAACCATTGCCTTAGTGTTGAAAAACTCCTCCACAAGACAAACACCTCATCCCCAAAAGCTCCAACTTGCTCTCTTGTGCTCTCCAATGGATTGGACTAGGTAGTCAATTCAACAGCATAACAATACCATTCAGTTCTCCCCCTTAACTATGGATATGAGCTTGTATTTATAAGGTTCAATGGATAGGGATAGTTTAGAGAATTGTGGGTGAGGTGGCTCTAAGATCCAACCAAGAGGGATATTGAGCTCAAACTAACCCATATTGATAGGGATGAGGGAGGACACGAGGCTCATGATCTAGAAGCCTCGAGAAACTTCTCTTTTTCCCATTTTACCAAGGGTACCGCTTTTGTTCCCTTATGACAGAGCAGTTTAGGTGAGAACCACTTCAAAGACAAAGCACTTCCATGGTAGCATTGATTCTCTATAATAGGACACAAGGGGTGCTGAACAAGGTACTGCTCATCAGCCAAAAGGTAAGCACAGTGCTAGGTTTTTTCAAGTAGAATTGATATCCAAAGCAAGTTTCCACTCCAAGTTTTGGGATTTAGGGAAAACATAGGGGTTAAGGATCTCATCACATGTTGGTGACAAGATTTAGGTATAATAGAATGCCCCCCAAAGCATGAGGCTTAGAGGGATATGATAAGCGAGAGCTTTGAGAGAACAAGTCGTCACTTCGAGGTGAGAATGCCAGCTCGATCAGAGAATGTCATCGAGTAGGCATCTGTAGTACATCAATACTGTTGACTCATAGACAAATGTAACCAAATCATGGCTGTAGATCAATACAAGGCAGATCCATGAGAGGAATAAATAACCATGGCTACTAGAATACAACGTAGATCCATGTGATAGAAGAATCAAACTTGGACATAGCTACCAGACATACAACGTAGATCTATGTCATACAGATGAAAATTTGAGCATAGCCATGACCATACAAATGTGGATCCATGCTAGACATACAAAACTCCATTGCAACCTAGGGAGAGCAATGAGTGCTAAACAAGTACCCAGGTTCTTCATCTCATTTTCCATAAAGTACGATTCTATCCATGTGATTACAATGTTCTGAAGTCAAACATGGTAGAAACCACTTGATTACTGACCAATGATGTGAACCGTTAACAAGTGAGAGGGAGATCACCATTGATGTCAATGATTCCCAAGGTACCCTAGTACAATCTACTGAGTGTGAATAGATGTTTTGATGTTGAACACCCAGTCAATTCTATCAATCAAAGGTCAATGATGTGAACCTATGTCGAGAGCGAGAGAATCTGTCATTGAGGCATACAGATGTCAAGGTACTAAATTTGTTTCTAAGACTATTTCTCAGATGATGAGCTGATGTCGATAGTAATAGTTTCGTCGAAGGAGGGCCATGATGAATCCCACATCGACGACAAGAAACTCAGAACAAAGTTCTGGAATCTCGTGAATGAGGTAACCATAAGACTGACTCAAAAGTACTGACACAAAGACTGTTTTGACTGTAGAGGTAAACTTCTTCAACTTCCCTTTGAACATCGAGCAGCAAGACAAAAGACTTGGCAGCATGACTAGACCAGAAAAACACATAGTGCAATGGTGGAAAATGCATTATTTTGAAAGACTCAAATGAGTGACATGACTCATGAAATTGGATTGTCATGGAGATCAGCTGAATACCCAATTGACTGAAATGGTATGCAGACAAGTGTCATGTTCAAAGGTAATGAAAAACTGCCATTTATTTGCAAAATGATTCCCTTCCCATAATTTCCTCGTCATGGTTGATGAGTGCCTCTTTTCATTTTTACGAGTTCAAAGAGGGTAACAAACACTCGTTGTAGCTCATCCGAAGACAAGTCCAAACTCATATGTTTTACGAACCTGAGAGAGGAGGGGTTCGTTCCCAAAAAAGGGTCTCTCAATGTTTAATTTAACAATTCCAATGAAATTTAACTCGGTATCGTTCATGTTTACAGAGTTTGAATGACCATGGAAGAAGACTCCAAAGGGTCCTTTTTCATATGATTTAGTCCCTAAGGCCCGAAAAAGTATAAAATAATACCTTAGAGAACTCTTCCAGTCATGATTGGCTGGAGTGTTCCTTTTTCGTAAATAGTCTATCCAAACCGAAAAAGAGATAACCTACCATCGAAGAGATGACTCTTCAAATACTTTTACGAGTATGAAGAAGACAAATACTCGACTATCTTTTCACATTTTAAGAGTCCAAAAAGAGATTAAAGAAGACTCTATTAGACTTTTTCATGTTTGAATCCAGAGCACGAAAAAGTAATAAACTAAGTTGAAACCAAATTTCATGTTTTAACCAGAGCACGAAAAATGAAAAGTAAGCTTAACACCATCTCACTGTTTTTAACGAGCTTGAAGATTAGTTGAAATAATGCTCAAAGATTGGTTTCATTTTTACGCAAGCTCAAAACCAATGGGTGAAATATGCTTGAAAAAATCCCATTAACATGAGATATAGAGGTTGGAAGATTGCCCCCAGCATGATTGCTAGCGAAGATTACCCCTAGCGTGGTTGCTAGCGGCTCGACATGCCCCAAAGCTTCGTTTCATTTGACGATTCTTCTTCCATACCCAACCTAAAAACCTAGTTACTAATGTGAAAATGTTCACCAGGGGGGTAGGAAGAACGAGAATCGAGAAGATGAAAAGAAGGTTCAAGTTCTAACAGTAAAGTGAAGACTCAATTCAAGGGAAGGGGATCTGTTTCATTTTTACACAATCTTGAAACAGAAGGTACCTATGCTTGGAACATGGTTTCATTTTTATGCAAGCTTGAAACCAAAAGGTAAACTATGCTTAAGAAATGCTACTTCATTTTTTAACAAGCTTGAAATAGAAAATGAACTATGCTTAGGAATAATTTCATTTTTATGCAAGCTTGAAACCAAAAGGTAAACTATGCTTGAGGAGATCCATTTCATTTTTTAACGAGCTTGACATAGAATGAGAACTTTGCTCATAGGCATCTATTTCATTTTTTAACGAGCTTGACGCAGAATGGGAACTTTACTCAAAGGCACCTGTTTCATTTTTTAACGAGCTTGACACAGAATGGAAACTATGCTCGCTATAAGTTCTAAGCCAACATGATGTCCAAAGGTTGGTGGGTTTCCCCCTTACATAAGAAGCTAGCAACTTAACTCCAGTATGAAGTCCAGAGACTGGATCCATGCCCCCCATTTTACTTATGATGGCAAGAAGTTAATTAGAAGGGGAAATAGCCACAAGAACATGTGGAACATTTAGGGAAGTCTGATGACTAGGAGTCACATGATAATCAGGTTTAACAAAGGAAAATTGATCAACGGTCACAATCTTCCCATCATGGGGAAAATACATCACTTGAAGGAGTGTGGACACTACAAATTTCATGGCATAAAAATAATCATGTCCAAGGAGTATATTAAAATCTAAAGGACCTTGGACCATCATAACATCAATACAGGCATTTTTCCCTCCTAATGTAATAGGTAAATAAGGAAGGGTCCCTAAAGGTGCAGTAGGCCTGCAATTAAAAGCTAGTATCTGATCAGTGGATGGCACAAGCTGAAGTGAACCTAAAGCTTGCCAAGTAGTTGAGGATAGAATACTAAAAGAAGCCCCTCCGTCAATAATAGTACAAAGTATTCGCCTGGCAGTAACATTCACAACTATCTGGAAAGGAACACTTGAATGAAGACGAGACTCTGTTAGGTTACTCCAGTCAAAGGAAATAACCTCATTACTTGGAGAGGGTTCTGTCGAAACAGACAAAATTTCCTCTTGTTGAGAACAATCAAAACGAAGCATAAAAGCTTCAGCAGGTTTTAGTTCATTCTCTACTGAAAGAGAAGAACAAGATGAAAATTTGGTCAAAGAGACTACTTCAGTCTTAACACTCTCTGATGAAAGAGAGAGATCGGGTGCAAATGACATCGACTCAACCACTTCACTCTCCGAAGGAAGAGCAGGATCAATTATAGATGAAACTGAATTGATCACTTAGTCAACCAGCGAGGAATCGAGGGATAACTTACTATCACTTGTTGGAGTCACTTGTTGATGATCAATAATATTTTCCAAGCAACGCGAAGCTTCATCCATGCTTGGACAAAGAAAAGTATGATGCATAGCCTTGCATATCAAACAAGGATACAAGACTTTACCCTTACGACCTTTTACCAATGGGTCACTGGTTGAGGGAGTATCATCAACATGATGATCAAAGGTTGATGACACAGATGGTTTGGACCTTTTATACCACTCTTCTTGTACAGGGAAAGACCAAGACACTGCTTAAGAAAGTGGTCCCCATTGCAAAGCTTACAAGGGAACTTGGGTTTTTTGAGTGTTCTCTTAGAATGGGAACCATCAAGAGTAGATGGTTGTTGCTTTTTCTCTTTCTTATCCTTTTTATTCTTACCCTTCCCTTTCTTCTTCTTCTTATCCACATGAATACTAAACATAGAGCTTTGGTTAAGAGAAGAAGAAGAAAGGGATGAATCCATAACCGATGAAGAAGGAGAGGGATTAGGTTGAGGTTGATCCTCTCTCAGAGGAGAGGTGACATTTGAGACATTAGGTGTAACAGGAATTACTGGATTAAATAGCCAGACCAGTAATCCTATAGTCAACCCATGAATATTTAGAGTGGCAATAAAGGGAGGACCAATAAGGCTTCACTTGGAGGGAATACAAAAGGTACACCTTGGAAAGGGATCTCTTGATTGGTAGTCCCAGATGGGGATGCCATCTCTAAAATCTCTAAAAACCCCCTAACTACCACGCATAACAAAGTACTACTCAAACTAAAAGCAACAAGAAAACATGTGAAAGGAGTGGATAAGAGTCAGGAACCTCATAGGAAAGGCCAAAAGGATAACTCAAATGGTTTGAGGATTCCTAAAAGGGTCTTCTGATATACACTAGGTGCGTGGGAGCTCAAATTGGTAGTAATGTTTTCTAATGCACAACCGTTCACAAGGGGCCTTTTGATATACAATTGAGTACGTGAAGTACCTTTCTATATACCTCAAGGGTACGTGAAAGGACGTTCGAAATACCAATGGTACGAGGAAGAACCACGCGAGTCTCAAGCTGTAGTGCAGACAATGTAACGATAGCTCCTACATTTTATGACACTTGAACACGTCACTAACTTATCACTCAAATCGCTAAAAGTTTTAACCTAGTACTACCGTTAATTTTATCTTGTGCATTTAGGTGGAACCATGGAGTGAAAACTTGAATTTAATGAATATGCATACTGATCTATATGATAGTGCAATTTTTCCTCTTCAATGAAATTCTACCTAAAAGAGGGAGAGAGATTTACTTTTCTTTCCAAAATGCACACCCAAATGCAAATGCAATTCTATTTTTTCAAACAAAAAGTAAAATATCAATGCACCCCAAACAATATTTAAAGCAAACAATAAAAAAGAGATCTAGAGAACATCTAACATAAATAAAAAATGTTTCCTATCTTTTCATGCTTGAAAAAGACGCATAAAAACTCAATGGAAAGATGATTTCACTAACGTTTCCAAACAAATCTAACTCTAATGCATGCAAAGATGAAAATAGATGTTTCTTCTCAATGAAAGTAAGATATAGAATTTCAAACAATCATGCACAAAACAAGAAGAAAATCGTTCAACAATGCTTTCGAATAAAGCAAAGGAGAGAGAAAACTAAAACTTCTCTTTGAAATAGACAAGGAAATGAAGAACCAATCTTTCCTACCAAGCACTGAAAACATCAGCATGCAAAAGGAAACAAGAATCACCCCAAGTAAAGAAAGAATCAAAACAACATGGATCACTCATGCATTCCAAGTCCGAAACAAACCAAAACCTACTCATGAAAATGAAATTTATATTTCCCAATTTTAACGACTAATATATAAAGAAAAGAGCAAGAGGTTTCAAGCAAAGAAAAGAACACAAAATCCAATGCAAGAAACATAAACTATCTTTGAATGTAGAAAGAATACAACAATCAAAGAGACTACAGAATATACAATTCTTGGCCCCTCCTGGTCATGAGGGAGCATTTGTTTTCAAAAATACACTTCATTTTCATCAAAAAGTAAGCTATAAACACACAAAAATCAAAATACAAAGTCTGGAACAGTGCCTACCTGGCACTGCGCAGATGAAGCTGCTGACAGGCGGTTTTGAGGTAGAACCGTTCCTTGCTCACTAGATTCAAGCGGTGGCACTGCCTATGGCTAATTGGACTTAGGCGGTGCCACCGCTTCTTACCAAAGGCACATATGCGGTTCTCTGTAATCACCCAGAATAGTAGGAGAGAAAAAAATCAAGTTAGAAATGCCAAAAATCTCATAAAAACTGATGAATCAACCACAATACAGAGCACAAAAAGTTAAGGCAGCTCAGATCTAAAGAGATCTGAAGGTTTCAAACCAAAACTTTCAGTAGATCAGATGTAGATATGACTACAAATATAGGAGGTTGGTGCTTGGATTCGAACAAGAGTATTTCAAAAATTGAGGAAGAACAAGACAAATCTACTCCCTAGCAGAGTCACCGGGTTTGTAGTTAGGAATATTGTACCTTCTATGGACAGATGTTGTTCCTCTGGTCTGAATGGTTCAGATCTAGAACAAATGAGTGAACGATAAAGGATGAAGGCCTTCCCTGAATGTTGTAAAAACCTAGAATATTGCTTTGATCACAAACTTGTGTACCTGCAAACATGTCAAATAAACAAGAACATCAAAGCTACTGGAAAATCATCTACACATCCATACTAGTGACTAAGGAATCCGATAACATATACATGCGAGATCAAAACAACATATATGTGGGATGGAAATCAGCTTTGCATTAAGAAATGAATGAAGAAGCTTACAACCATTGCCTTAGTGTTGACAAACTCCTCCACAAGACAAACACCTCATCCCCAAAAGCTCTAACTTGCTCTCTTGTGCTCTCCAATGGATTGGACCAGGTAGTCAATTCAATAGCATAACAATACCATTCAGTTCTCCCCCTCAACTATGGATATGAGCTTGTATTTATAAGGCTCAATGGATAGGGATAGTTGAGAGAATTGTGGGTGAGGTGGCTCTAAGATCCTACCAAGAGGGATATCTAGCTCAAACCAACCCATATTGATAGGGATAAGGGAGGAAATGAGGCTCATGATCTAGAAGCCTTGAGAAACTTCTCTTTTTCCCATTTTACCAAGGGTACCGCTTTTGTTCCCTTATGACAGAGTGGTTTAGGTGAGAACCGCTTCAAATACAAAGCACTTCCGCGGTGGCACCGCTTCTCTATAACAGGACACAGGCGGTGCTGAACAAGGTACCACTCATCAGCCAAAGGGTAAGTGTGGTGCTATGTTTTTTCAAGTAGAATTGATATCCAGAGCAAGTTTCCACTCCAAGTTTTGGGATTTATGGAAAACATAGGGGTTAAGGATCTCATCACATGTTGGTGACAGGATTTAGGTATAACAATGGGTACACACAGAAGGGTCATTGTAGCCATTCTCTGCTATGTTGGAGCTCAACACTGAAGGGTGAAATCACTTCCCATTGAAATCTATGCTACCATATTCCCATTGAAAATCGTTACCCCATTAAAGATCGTTGCTACCTTATGTAAGATCGTAGCCATTCAGTCGAAGAAGGCACCGCACCTCCCGAGAAGAGAGAGTGCGGTGGCATCTCTAGGATAATGAAGGGAGCACACGGTTGCACCACCGGTGAAGAGAATACAAGGTGCGGTGACACCATCATTCAAGGTTAAGACAAGGTGCAATTTCGAGCACCGCGGGCCTCCACCACTTGCTGCTAGTTTAAAAAGTGCAGTACTAAAGTTTTGTGTTTGGATCTTCAAATCAGGCGAAGGAAAGGAAGGTAAGATGACAAATTTTCATCTGATTGATTCTTATATTAATGAAGCATCCAAGTTAAATGGATATAATTATGTTAATTGGAAATTCAATTTGATTACCATACTCGAGGCTCTTAATCTGTGGACAATTGTGAAAGGAGATGGGAAGAAGCCCTCAGATACTTTGTCCATCTCAGAATGGAACCAGTGGGAAAACCAAGAAAAGGTAACACTTTGTATGTCTATAAAAGGCAATATAATTCCTCATATCAGATATTGTAAGATGTCCAAAGATACATGTATTAATTTGTCATAGTGGTCTAGGAACTGAAAACACAGTCTCACAAAGAATTCATACAAATATGCATAAAATTGGCAAAATGGTGCTGCAATGGAAGTAGCAGCTCTGTATAATCAAATGAAAGAATGATGATACAATACAATGATCATGCCAGATGCGTGAATGCCAAAACAATTCGAATTCCGAAGGAGGTCATTCGAATTGAATGAGTGAGTCTAGCTTAATTGAATGTAAGCCACAGTAAACACTTAAGTTAACCACTGATCAAAACCCTAATTGACTCAATCGAGTCCTAGCTGAAGTCAAAGTGCAATAAATGACTGAGTCTAACTGGAAGTAGCTCAGACACATGTCACTGCAAGCCAACCAACAAGTGGTAGCGCATCAATGACTCCAATGAACCCCAATGAGGTTAACTGAAGTGTAACTAACCATCAGAAGTGGTTGGAGGTGCCTCTGTTGACTCCAGTTCATTAAATAGTCATTAAATAATCAATTTAATGAAGAGAGGCACCTTCACTAATCTGTTTAATTGATTGTAACCATCAGTTAGCAATAAAGTGCATTTATGACACTCGGATCACCCCCGGAGTGCTCGAGTTAGCCTCCATAAATGAAGGAGAAGGCTTAGTTAGCCTCCTTCACTGAAGTTAGACGTGGTTGTGTTCATGCTGATGTCAATTAAGTCAATAAAACTTAGGATAGTGGTTTAACTTGGCCAAATTGACCAAAATGAGTGTGTATGGTGGTAAATGTCTCCAACAACATGGAACAAGCTCAAAGGTTTGTATGAGATGTCAAATTCAAATAGAAATTTGTTTTTGAAGACTGAATTATTATCTATCAAGATGGAAGTGAATGAATCAATAACCACGTATCTTTCCTGCATCAAATATTTAAGAGATAATCTGGGTGATATTGGCAAAGAAATGTATAGTTATGACTTGGTGACTGTTACATTAAAAGGTTTATTGCCATATTATAAGTGTTCATTTCAGCACTTGCAGCAAGAGAGACCCCTCCTACTTTTGTGGAGCTCAATGGAATTATTCTACAAGAAGAAGAGAGGATGAATATCTACGAGCCAGAATCACAGACTGCAGATCAAGCACTGATGGAAAGAGATAGACACTCGCACAATGGAAATCAATGGAACAAACACATAGGGAAGTTTCATACAAGACATAGAGGTAAGTCACACACTGACTCTAATGTTAATAAAACTGTTGAATTCCATTATTGTGGAAAATCAGGTCATATTGCTAGAGATTGTTTTAGAAATAAGAACCATGAGTCCAATCACAGATATAGAAAGAAAAATGGAAATTATGTGAGAAAATACACCCCTAATGTTAATGGATTCAAATATATCAGACTGTTTATATCTGAAAATTCCATGTCTGCTAAAACAGATGATGAGAGAGCATGGTTTATAGATTTGGTTGCTTCTGCCCATATGTACTGTAATAGAGAATGGTATGATGAGTTTCATGAAAATTATGATGGCACACAAATTTATTCGTTTATGACACACACAGGTCACATGAGGTCCAATTTTATGGAGTGATAAGTGTAAATCTACCTAATGGACAACTTAAACAGATTCATCATGTGATGTATGTTCTCGACATCAAAAAGAATTTAATATTTGTTTCTACTATCACTGACAATGGTATGAAAGTATAATTTGGTAAATATAAGTTCCATGTTAAAGATATTCAAGATCATTATAGGGTTATAATGATAGGATCCAGAATTGAAGGCTTATACAAGATGGATGCAATCAAGGAAAACCATCAAGCACTAACATCTTCAGCCATTTAAAATTTCGAATTATGGAATCAAAGGTATGGACACCTCAATCACAAATGATATTATGTTATTATAGAAAAAGTATATGGTTGAAGTTCTTCCTGTTATCAAATATGATCATATAGAATGTGTTGCATTTGCACTCAAAAAACAACATAGAAAGGAATTTCCTAATCATGAAGAGAAGAGACAGACTGAATTACTTGAATTAATAAATATTGATGTTTGTGGACCTATGCAAACCAGGTCACTGGTTGGTGCTTGGTACTTTCTCATATTTGTTGATGACATATCTAGGTTCACTTGGGTTTACTTCATAAGGAGAAAAAGTGATGTCTTCGAATACTTCAAGGAATTCAAGATCAAAGTTGAAAAGCAGACAGGTAAATATATCAAAATCCTCAGATCAGATCAAGCTAGTGAGTACACTTCTGGAGAATTTAGAAGATATTGTACATAAAATGGAATCCAACAACAATTCACTGTGACTGATACACTTCAACAAAATGGAGTTTTTTAGAGGAAAAACAAAACACTGGTGGAATGTGCTCACAGCATGCTCCAAGATAAAAACATTTCTAATGGTTTTTGGGCTGAAGCCATTAACACTGCTGTGTATTTAAAGAACAAGAGTCCCACAAAGAAATTAGAACTCCAAACACCATTTGAAGTATGTTATGGCTATAAACCAGAAATTAGTCATTTAAGAATATTTGGTTGTAAGGCCTTTGCACACATC
Source organism: Pseudotsuga menziesii (assembly GCA_001517045.1). NCBI lineage: Eukaryota > Viridiplantae > Streptophyta > Pinopsida > Pinales > Pinaceae > Pseudotsuga > Pseudotsuga menziesii. Next base: position 190,263 of record LPNX010014678.1, read on the forward strand.
CCTAAAGACGATAGAAGGAAATTGGATGCAAAATCTATTTAATGTGTCTTTGTTGGCTATTGTGATGATCATAAGGCATATAATTTATTTCATCCTAGTTGTTGGGTCTCAGGACAGAAGGGCAGAATTCATGAAGAATTTTTCCTAAGTAAGAGTGTAAAGGAGAAGAGGAAAGAGATACGAAAGAGGAAGCAACATCAAAGGAAAGGGAAGAATGTTGCAACAGAAGAAGGAAACTGAATAAGAAGACAAGGTGAAGGTGTGTGACAAGGAAGCTGTGCCTGATTAGTAAGCTATGATAGAAGGACAGAGCTAGATACGGGGTGACATGGTAGAATATTCATAGAAGCAGGCATTTGAAGAAGCGTAACAACATGAAAATGATAGCAAGGCATAACACCGAGAAAGAGATAGTCCTTAACGATCGTGGGTATGAGCTCGACCGAAGTCGACAGAAACCACATGTGTAGATGCATCTTTGTAAGTTAGGCCTATAACGCATTTTTGTTATGTATTGCTAGAATAGGAAAGACAACCTGTTGGCTAAAGATAACAAATCGGCTGGGATAGCGACTGAAGCTGAGTCTGTATTGAGTCTGTAATAAGCATGTATGGGATCTATATCGAGTCTGCAATAGGGATATAAAAGAAGGAACCCAAGATGTAAATGGGTTAGATGGTTTTGAGTTGATTAATTGATACAACAATTTTGAGTAGTCCCTAGACTCTTGGAAAAGACGCTTAAGCTAGACCTGACATAGATAGTTTTTGGTTAATCACTCTAGAGCACTGGGTGCATCATATTAGTGGTTATGCAGTTGTGTGTGTGGACAAGTAGAGAAGGTCGAGTCGATCTAGGATGTGTGCAGATTGCTAATAGAAGTAGAGTAGAGCGAGAAGAGAGAAGTTAGAGAGCATGAGAGGGAGGAAAAGTATGTAAAATATAACAGAGAAGATATTGAATAGATTATGCAACTTTGTGCATAGACAAAAGGTGAATCTATTTCCTCATGCCAATGCCAAATGAAGAGCACCTTGTGATTTTTTTTTGGATGGGTTTCCACGCTATATGCAATGTATAAGTGTGAACATTGATTAGCTTAGTTAGATGCATAATTATTGTGTTAAATGATTGATTGATTACTGTGTTTCATTTGGTTAAATGCATGATTGTCGCATTATAGTAATGAATATGATTATGCCATCTGTTCACTACATGTTTACATGAATTGCATAAATAAGGGTTGGATCATACTTTAGTGTTGAAGTACCATGCAAAATAGTAACCAACCTTCCCGGTATTCACTAGGAAAACATTGGCGTAGAGCCAAGGAACTAAAATAACCTCCCGCACAAACTGCAGAAACATGGTACTAGCAATTACCCATAAAACTGAAATATCTCTGATGAGGCGACATCTGCATCGCAGGTGCTGCCAGCTGAGCTCTGCTCCATCAGGCCGATATCTTGGGGTTTATTGTGCTGAACAAAAAGGGGATGAACCTGGGTCCAGGGACATAAAGAGAGAAGAAAAGCCAACAAATGGTTTCATTGTCAAGATATTGAAGTGTTGTGGTGAGGGATATGTTCTAGAAAACAACAAAATCAGAGATCCAAGACTGGGTGGACGATAAATAGCTATAGTTTGCACGAAAATAAATTGAAGGATATTGATGGATGCCGAAGAAGTGGTTAGAACGGTACATTTATTCATAAATTGACGAGATCTTCTTTTTTGAGTTTCCCATCGTATTACATGAGTGGTTGTATAAGTTGGAAACCCAGCAAAATAATTTTCAAGGAGGAGAATCGAAGGAGTGGAATCCTTTCTTGACTGAGCGACTGAAAAGAGTCAACAACCCTATATCAAGGGATGTGGACTTCTGGGTAGACAGTATCCTAGAAGGATATATCAGTGAGTTTGCTGTTGACACAATAAACTCATATAGTGAGGCACAACGAAATTTTTTTCGAGGACCACGCAGCCGATATCTCTCATCTTTGAAGACATGGAGAAAAATGATTATATGTGAAAAATGCATCTTGTGAATGATAGACTGAATAAGAAAAGGGTGGCTTTGTCTTAGCAAAACTCTAGAGTGAGATGTTCCCAAGAGATAGTGGAACTAAACTAGAGACAGGATTTTTAAGAAGCGAAAGAAGATTCAGATTTGGTAAAAGAAGGAAAACTTTGTTACAACAAGGGAGTTGCAGCACAGACAGAGAAGAATAAGGCTACGTGTTTGCCTCATACCTAGATGAAGGATCTTGTGACGAAGAGGAAGAATATCAGCTAATCTCAAAAAGGCAATAAGGAATCAAAAGAATCGAATGAGGCCCCAGAACAAGAACGTGCTTACAAATCACCTATTGTATCAGAGGTAAGATTTCCAAACCTATGTCCAAGTACTTATGTAAATACAAGTACTACTAACAATGTAAATAGCAGACAAGGAAGTCTGAATAGCCCCAATTTTGTTATGACAGTACAACCAGCAAATAAAATGGTTGGAGCTTACATTAAACTCCCAATATTCAATGGAAACAGGTTGGAAGACCCGAAGCAGCATTGGTTTCTTTGTGACAATGTCTGTACTGTATGACAAATCCAGGATGAGAATGCCAAGAAATCAAAGCTCATCATGATGCTACAAGGTCGTGCACTGGACTGGTATATAAAATTTTCCATAGTAATGGCAGTAGTTGTCTTGAAGACACTCAATGATATTCAACTCGGGTTGATAAATGAATTTAAAAAGCTAAAGTCTAAATCCCAATGCATCACTGAGATTAAATAAATTAAGCAGCTACCGACAAAATCTGTTTGGGACTTTGACCAAAGATTTAAGACATTAAAGGCCAAAGCGAGTTTTCAAATGTTAGATGTGTAGCACAAGGAATGCTTTATTTCTGCCTTGCTACCACATATATGAACCCCGCTGATGCAACATAAACTCGTGTCATAGACAAAGGATCTTGAAATAGCAATGAAATTAGAAGCCTCTATAGTTAGAGACACTGGCTCGAGAATGATGCAAATTCAATCGTAGCTAGCCAATCTTACGATGTAGCTCTAGGACATTAAAAGAGGCAAGGAATTTTAGGAGGAAATATGGTGTACAAGATGCAGATCAGATGGACACCATAAATATAATTTTCCGGCACTGATGAACTATGTTGCAGCAGGTCCGTCGAACCCATTAAACACCCAAGGAATTCCTTGGTGTAGAATATGCTAGACTAGAGGTCACAAGTCTGAGGAATGCATGTACTTACATAACATTGTGAGTGCACCTGCTAGTCTGTATTGTAAATTTTGTAAGTCAGTAGGTCATGATGAGAAATATTGCAGAGCACTTGAGCTGCTGCGAGAAAAGATGATGGATACCTACTTAATAAAACATGATGAAAAAATGCAAGTTGAACAAGTGAATCCTCAATACCAGCCTATGCAGTGTAAAAAAAACACTATCCTCAACCACAATACCACCAGAATCAGTATCCTCAACAACAAAAATACCCTTTGCAAAGGTGGGGTTGGGAATTTTGGAGGTCGTGGACAACAACTAGGAGGAGGATTTGGTTGCGGAAGAGGCCAAATTGTATGTTATAATTGTGGTTAGTGCAAACATTTTGCACGATATTGTTAAAGTCCTACAAAAAATTGTACATATTGTAAAGAATTTGATCACACTGTTGAACAATGCCCACAACTTATTGAAAAATGGAAAGCTAGAATGGTCGTTAACCCCAACCTAGTGTAGAATCTGAATCCAAACCCCAATCCAAATATTCAAATGATTTTTTCCGAACCAAGAAAACCCAACCTTCCTGTAGTAACTATTGACACAAAACCAGTCGACAAGGGTTTGCTCTTTGTTGACACCCAAACCACCACGATCTCCCTGAGCACTGGCCCAAATAGGTCTTACCTTGTCTGGAAACACCTGCAGAGTAGATGAAGTCTCACCTGAGATGTTCGAGGGAGAGATGACAGAACCAAGTTTTCGTAGTATGGAGGAGGACCATGTGTCTACTTAGTGACTTATCACAACATTATTCCACAAATCTAACCATTTATATTACGCATTAACAAAATTGTATCATCATTCAACAGATCGCAATAACATAACTGATTCACCACCAAACGTTGATGTGCAGATAGATATAGTAGTATATCATCATCTAAAGCAGAAAAACATCGCATCAATCACAGATCCATGTCGCAGAGACACATTACATTCACATTTGGATCGCATAAAATAGGAAAACAGGAAAACAACAAAAGACACAATGATTCTGTTCAACTTCTATCAAGTCATATTAACCTTTGCGACAAATCATATATTCTCCAAAACGGTTCCTCTGCTCACATACACAGATCAACATTCACAATATCATATCTTGAAGTCTCTAAAATAGAGCAAAAACTAAGAAGACTTAACACTTGCAATTCTACATAGGCTTGCTACTTTACATCGATGGCCGACTCAGAACCAACTTCCTAACTAATTCTTAATATATTTTACAAAATAGTGACCACTATCCACAAAATGCGGTCCAAAATTACAAAATATTTCCAAAATACATAAAATATTGCACTTTTGAATTGTGTGTCGTTCTCCACCTTGCATGGTATCTTTGACCTTGCGTAGAATCCATGATGTTGCGCAACTATCTTACCCAAAAACTGAACAACACAGTCCTTAAGTCGATAAGATTCCGTTACCCACCAGAGATTTTGGTAGCATGCTCCCTTGCAAACCTTTACTACATCCACATCCATACCTTTGTAATCTTTTGGTTCCATCCAATCCATGACCACAATCAGAATCAACAACCAGTTGTATGCAAATGATCGCTGCCCCTCCTAGACTGCCAATGCATCATCTGTCAACTGGTTCATTAAGAATAGAAACCAGTTCATCTGTACTCCTTACGTACACTGCTCCACACATGCAATAACCCTGGAATTACACTAGTTAGGCCTGTTCATCCTCACAATATTACTAGCCAAAATTTGCGCTCCAATGCGGACATATGGATCATTTATGTTGTCAACACAATACGCCTATCCATCATGCTGCAAACCACATTTCTTCTTCAGCCTTGCGTCCAAATTCCTATCATTGTCTCTCCCATTGAAATATTGAGAAGGGTCAGGCCTATCCTTGGGAAACCCTATGATCTCTGAAATCATTGCCATGGTGATTGCAACTGGTTGGTCCAACCACAAAATCCCATCATGGAAGCACACCAAGAGTTGCTTCATGCATGCATTCGCTTCGTTCAACTGCCCAAAGTGCAACATTTTTATAAGATCCAACAACCTGGATATTTGCAAACCTCGTGCCCATTCCTGTGGAATGCGAACTATTGGGTTGCCTCCAACTACTACCATAGGTTCATAGGGACCCTTTGTGATCTTTGTCAACACAAGCATCTCATGATCATCATATTTCATTTGCATTAGTGCAGGCACAATGTCCATGGTGTTGACCATGCCCTGCAGTATCGTCTGCATATTCACTGGGTATTTCTGGTTCTTTGTCATTTTCCATGGTTTCGCATCAGGTCGCGTGGGAGGCACATACCCAGGGATGTCTGCAACGGGCACCCCTGTGTGGGTCAATGATTCTACAGCTCCAAAAGTCGATGGAACCGTCTGTGCAGGTGCCTCCTCCTATTCCCATGCAGATGTTCTAGTATATCGTTTCCTCCTTACTGGAGAGCTGGGAGGGTGTGCCTCTCTCTCCTTCTTCTGAACCGATGAGGATCCCACTGGCATGCTTGAAACTTCCTCTTCAATGGTGAATCCGATGACCAATGAATCCCTCTTGCTAGAAATATTGACTGTGACTTTCTCATGCAGCATGCCACACCAGTGCCCCAAGTTTTCAATGGACACAACACCCTTACACTGATCAATAACTCAACTACTCACTACACTCTACAACTTAATAACTCAACAACACAATGCAACATGACTCTCTACAACAATTCTGCAATCTATCAACTCTCGCTCTTGAAAATTGGTGAATGCTGACCGCATTTGGCCTCTTCTTATAGCACCAAGTCAATTGCACCCCCATCATGACCAAATCATATTTAATCATTTTGACCAAATCATACATTAATCACCCGAATCCACCGGTGATCCTATCAATCCAATGGTTGGATCGACCATAAACAGGAATCAATTCAACAAGCATCACCGGTTAACTGCTTTATCTATCTACATTTATTAATTATTTAACTATGTCGCAGCCCTACGGCTGTTCTGACAGAACTTCCTAACTATGCTATTGGATCCTCTACTTGCGCATCCACTTCTTCTTAGTGCACCATCCTTCTAACTATCATCTCATGTAGAAACAAAAAAAAAATCATTGCGTAGTGCCTCAAGCATCGCGCAACTCATGTAGAAACAAAAAAAAAAAATCCTGCTACCATTCACTAACTTTGGCAGCATCGCTCCATCTAACTGCTGCAGTTGTACTGCACCTCCTGAAGAAATGGAATTAATGAGATATGGACCTAGCCAATGCATCTATAACTTACCTAGATGTTTCACAAAATTACGGTCATACATCAGTACCAAGTCTCCTTGTTGAAATTGTTTGTATTTAATGTGTCGATCATGCCAATCCTTTTTTCGATCCTTCTCAATGCATTGGTGAAAACCTGCAACAAAGTGGTCCTCCTCGAGTTGCACCAACTGAGCCATTTTCTCCTCTAGTGTTGCTTCGTTGTCCATGTCTGTCGTTGCTACTATGCACAAACTTGGAACAATGTACTCCATAGGCATGACTACCTCTTGTCCATACACCAATTTGTATGGTGTCTACCCTATCAATCATTTGCAAGTGGTGCGATATGCCCACAAAATTGCTGGAATCTTCAAATCCCAGTCATCGTGGTTCACGTTGCATACCTTTGTAAGTGCATGCTCCAACACCTTGTTGAATGCCTCCACTGTCCCATTCACTTGTGGATGATACAGGGTACTCTTCTTATGTTGTATTTGAATTTCTTCTGTCAATGTGTTGACTATGCGATTGATGAAGTGACTTCCCTGGTCTCTCATCAATATCCTTGGGCACCCAAACCAAGTAACACTATTGTCAAATATGAACCTCGCTGCCGTCGTAGTAGTGCAATCTACAACAGGTGCGGCCTCCGCCCATCTTGTCAAATAGTTTATCGTTGTAATGATGTAATGTGCACCAATCCTCTTTCTAGGTGGGTTGATTCATTAAAGGAAATTTGAGGTCTAAATTGGGCCTCCTAAGGAAAATAATAAAATAATAGTTAAAATAATAAAATACTAGTTATTAATTTTGGAGGAAGAATGAAAAAACTAATTTTTTTATTCGTATTTTCGACATATCTCCTTGTGTTTTTACTCAAATTCCGAGTGGGAGAGCTCGTTGGATGAAAAATTTAATTTTGCATCCAATGAGCTCTCCTGCTCAGAATTTGAGTAAAAACATAGGGAGATATGTCGAAAATATGAACAAAAAAAATTGTTTTATTTTATGACAAACATGTCAATTCAACCATTATGGTTGACTCATTTTATTGAAATTCTATTGGTTCTTGAATTCCAACTCACAAAATTTATCATTGGTGCGTTTTCTTATAAGGTCCATTTTAGACCCCATATTTCCTCTAATGGGTACCACAAAGTCCACAACCCATTTATCAAATGGCTGCAATGTCACCTTAGGTACCAGCGGCATCTCATCCCAACTTGATGGTTGTCCAATTCTTTGAAAGACATCACAAGTCCGTGCATAGTCCATCACGTCACCATGTAAAGTGGGCCATTAAAGCCCTACATAGAGCACCTTTCTGGCAGTAGCGCGACCTCCATATTTTCCACCAGCAACTCCCGCATGTGCCTCTGCCAATATCTGCCCTTGTTCGTGCGGTAGGAAACATCACTGTAAAATATCATCCGATCCTAGTTTATAGAGTTGTCCAGTGATCACTTGGAAATATGCGGCCTTAACAACCAACTGCTTCTTCTAACTTGTAGTAATCTCTTCTGGTGTTGTTTTGGTCGCTAGAAACTAAACTATGTGCTCCTATTACTCATCAACAATGTCAAATATGAATAGTTGCGCATCTAGAAACCATTATTCAATGTTTGTTGGTTCCTCATCTGTCTCAATTCAGGATAAATTATCTGGGTCAACATTCAACTGACCCAGCTTCACAATTATCTCAAAATCAAACTCCTGAAAAAGAAGTAGGCAGTGACATATCTTCCCCCCAAACACAGGCTTATTGACCAAGTATTTCAATGCATAATGGTCCGTGAACATCTTGAAATGAACACCCAATAGGTAATGGCGAAACTTCTGTAATGCATATACCATCACCATACCTTCCCTCTCTATGGTAGTATAATTATTCTCTGTGGATGACAGCTTTGAACTAGCGAAAGTGATCGAGTGATCTAAATCTCCTTCCCCTAGCTGGGCTAGCACCACTCCCAGTGCAAATGATGATGTATCCACATGGAAATGGAACTCCTTATTCCAATCAAGAAAAACTAGTATTGGTGCGGACGCCATCTTCACCTTTAGTGTCTCAAAACTGCATTGACACTCTTGACTCCATACAATGACCGCATCCCTCTTCAGTAACCGCTCCATAGGATCTGTGATCACAGCATAAGAACGGATGAAATTGTGGTAGTATACCGTGTGCCCTAGTGTCTCTCTCAGTTGCTTCACATTTGTAGGCAGTTCAAAAATAAAAATCAGTGAAATATTCGAGGAATCTACCATTATTCATTTCTTGCAAAAAATGTGTCCCAACAACATCCCAAATGGTGCATAGAAAATACACTTCTTCAAGTTCAATGCAATCTGATGCTGTCGACATCGCTCTAGCATTGGTCGCAGGTTCGCCAGATGGTCCCTGATCAATCCATAAATGTCTAGTCATCCATATAATCTTCCAGAAACTTTTGAATAAAATACTTGAATGCAGCGACAACAACCCTAGAGAATATCACAAACGCATTCTTCAGCCCAAACGGCATCACAGTGTACTGAAAACAACCCCATTCAGTAATGAATGTTGTCTTGTGGCGATCCTCTTTTGTGATCCTCATCTCGTGATAGCCAAAAAAACCATTCGTAAAGGAATACATTTATTGAACTCCCACTCCTTCTAACACCTCATCAGTGAATGGTGTTGGAAATGGATCATGCATACAGTCATCATTCAATTTTCTTAGGTCGACACAAATTTGAACCTCACCTGCCTTCTTATCTTGGACCACCATAGGAATGATCCATTCTGATTCTTCAACTAGATCAATTATTATAGCATCTAGCATTCTATTGAGATCATCTTTGACCTTCTCCTTATATCACGGATTCAAGCGATATGGTCGCTTCCTTACTAGTTTTAAATCAGGCTTCAATGGGATCTTCATTTCTCCTAAATATCCCAGTATTCCCTTCATTTCAGAAAATTTTGTAGGAAATAAATCTTGGAATCATGCAACAGATTTGTGATCTTTTCCATGGTCTCTTCGTCCCAATAGTCCCCAATATTCGCAAACTTTTGGTTCTCCTCTATCCCAATGTTGACATTCCTTATTTTTAATGGTTGATTCATTGGATCCGTCGGTATGTTAGGTGTTGCGACATCTCGACTCCCTTTTTTCTTTGGAATATTGATATTCGATGGATCATCACCATCCTCAGGTCCTCCAGTTACATTATAAAGTTCCATCATCAACTGCATCGGACATTGCGCACGTGGATCCACTGGATATGCAACTGGTACTTCCTTCAGAACAATGTCACAAATGTGTTGCAGTGCATCATTAATAACTGGATTGGTATTCGCAAAACTGAAGGTGTGAGTAAAAAGGACCGTCAACTCTTCCCAAGTAGTAATCTCTCTGCGCAACTCAACTAATACATACCATTATTGTGGCATCTCATCCAACGTGTGGATAAAGGCATGTACCCACTCATCCTTTCGTTGTGATGCCCACAAGGTGTAACACTCAATTAGATGATCCCTAGGATTATTTATCCCATCGTACCTTCCAATGTGGTACTCTTCTGCAGTACCAAAGCGAATTGTCATCAATCTTCGACACTGCGATCGACTAGTGATTGATTTCTGATGGGTCTCCCACCAACATGCTGGGGTAGCCTTCAGTGATTCATCCAATGCCAGCAACCATTGTGGTTCTGACACCTTGTCCTTAAATTCAATGAGAAACTCAAATAGCTCAAACAATCCTTCATATATCGGTAGCTCAATAGTTTCTGTTGCGATTCGACACAATGACTGCTTAATCAAGCCACACTTTCTTATCGATACCTCATGCATGATTTTCTACCAATTCTCTAACGCATCATCAGAGTCAGAAGACATAGAGCTGGATTTACACCAACTAAGCTCACCATCAACTATCGGATGGATGTAACCCTCTGAGATGTTGTATGCATGGTCCCATCCTTTCACAGCTTCATCCCTCACCGACTTAGCATACCTTCGCTCTTCAGTTGGATCCATCAGAGCGATGACCCTGATGTCGCAATTTTCAAAAGTCATAACATGTTTCTTAAAGTTGATAGGATCCTCTACCATCAACAACATCGATAACATCAAAATCAGCATAAGTATTCATCCCTTCGACATCCACAACAAGGTGCAGAACTTGCCCAATCGACGTTACTCTGGCCTAGTTAGCCAGTCACAATTGCATAGGGGACCAAGCCAACTTTGGGCTCCCCATCTTTTTCTAGGTCTTCCTTGTTAAAATATTGACATCTAAGCCTAGATCCAATATGAATGAATCTATCTCATAGTCCCGAATTTGAATATTCATGCGCATCTCTTTTCCTGTATTTTTCTTATGTAAAGAGTTCACCACGGACTCTTTTTGTCCCTCAGCCAGTCGATGTAATAGACTCTAAAAATCAACAAGAGCATTGGGATCTCTTTCTAAGGACAAACAACTTTCAAAGAAATGTTGCAGGGTACCATGATTCCACGATGGTCCTGCTACCGAAGTGGAATCAAAAGCATTTGGCATCTCATAGATAGGTAACTTACTAGGATTTCTTCCTATCACGTCTCTTTCAACATCGACATCAAACTGCACCCTATTCTTCCTAGCCATCCAAATTTGTGGATGTGGGATATCGTCTCTCGTCATTTCTCCTCCACGAGTAATGAAAGCAACATTAACATTTTGTGTTCTTGGCTCTGTTGAAATCATTGCAAGAGTTGGTCCCTGATTCTGGTCCATCGGTGGATTCACAGGTTGATTCAAATTCTAATTTGTGTTTTGGTTCTAGTTCTAAAGTTGATTATGGTTCTGCAATTGATTCTGATTCTGTAATTGATTCTAATTCTAGCTCTACAACTAAGGGACATTCCCTACCTGCCACTTTGCAATCAGCTGCAAACAATTCTCAACAGTGTGATCAACAACGATACAATATGTACACTGCGCTTGAAATTATGGGAAATCTCACTGATAATGTCCCAATACTCCACAATTATAACATTGTACAGGTCTATGACCTTGTCCTCCTCCTTGACCAAAGCCTCCACCTCATCATCCTCAAAATCCTCCGCGGAATCCTCCTTGCTGCTCATACTACAGTTGATTAAATTGCTATTGTGGGGGATTCAACTACTGCTGAACATACCATTGTCGCTAAAAATATTGGGGCTGATTTGGATCCATTTGCATGTGATTATACTACAATTGTGGCACAAACTACAATTGTAGTTGCGACTGTGGTACAAAATGTCTCTGTTGTTGTGGCTACGGTACGAATTGCGGTTGAGGTGGCGGCTGTACCACCTGCGATTATGGTTTCTACACAATTCGATGGTCCTCTCCCTTTACATAGTACATGTCCATTGTTCTATCCTAGAGTATATCATATGCATGAAAATCCTTATCTTCATGCCCAATAGATCGGCAGAATGTGTAGTATAAATTCATCGGATTTGTGGCCATCTTCTGCATATATCCACAATCTTCATGTTGATTCCCATAAACTTGAAAAATATGGCACCATGGCACACTACCACAACTCAATGGGTTCGGTGCTCCTGACAACAGGTAGTTTTAGTAATGCAGGAAGTTATCCTTAGTATGTCCATCTATGCAACATCGGGTACACCAGACCTCCTCGTGATGTTCTTTTCCTTTCTTTACATATTGCAACTGGAGCATGAAATTCGCCAACTGCATCTAGATCTAATTCAATCCAAATACATTCTCACCAACTGGTGAAGCTTCCAACTTCATTGCAATCTCCAAATCCTCGCTCTGTGTTGCGATCTTTTGTTGCATTAACGATAGTCTGATATGAGATAGTAACGTCGCAATGAACCATTCCTTATGCTGAATATCCCTCATCTCGAAGATGAATCTTTCCTTTAGTGTCTTAAACCTTGGTCAAAATCCAAAACAATTTCGTTTGGATACCACTTAATATCCTTCAATTCTGTGATGTATTGTGCCTCATATTTGGGTTTTCTGAACTCTTCAATCAATCCTTTTCTAACTTCAGCCAATGTTTTTGCTGGGGCCCTCGTAGGGACTTGTACAAATTTCATGAACCAATCCAATGTGTGACCTTGAAGGGTCGTCACCAATTGACCTTTCTTAACCTCATTATCTGTAGTTTGTTTGATAGTCCATACCACTTGACACAAGAACCAATATTGCTTGGGATCCTCAGTGAAGTTCCCATGAAATAGGGGCAGCTTCATGTCATTTCCCAGCCATCATGGGTATTCTTCCTACATTCGTTGATATACCACTATTAGAATGCAATTGACACGTCAGACACGGCGGTGTCGAACTTGTGTTCCTTCCTGAGTGTGGCACAGTGCATGGAGGTGTGGGTATGTTGTTCCTCTATGTCGGTCCTTCCTCTAGCTTGGGCATATCCTGGTGGTCTCCTTCGGCAATGTAGGGTATTTTTGTCCTGTGTGGTATTCCTTCGCAGTCTCACGTCTCGGTCACAACAGGACTCTCTCATGTCCTCTGCCTCTTCTCTTGCTTAAACCTTACTCCTCCTCTCATAAGAACACTTTCTTCCTCCGCTTCCCTCACAGTCCCATTGTAACTTCCATCCATCTACCCCATATAATTCCATCTAACCCTTGTCTCTGCGATACCCACAACCTCCGCACACCAGGACTCTACTACTCGAGGTGCATCTTCAATATGTCATTTTCACAAATAAGCATCTTAACAGACAATTGCAAAGACAAAAGGAACCTACCTCTTGGTCCATTGAAAAAATCCCTTTAGGATTTGCTATAGGATTTAGTTTTTTCAACCGTGAACTCAGTAATATAGAATTCCAAGATATTTTCAAGCCAAACTTCAACAACCCTTGATGCTCTGTTATCTACCTCTTGCAATTCCTGGATCAATTCTGGGGTCCAGGAAGTTGGTTCACCTCCTTGTAAATTAGTCTTTTGATATGTCAAGCACGCCAACCACTTGTACAAGATTATCATAAACTTAGAGAAAAAGTACTTGTGTGGACCGCCATGCATATACTCTACCAGCCACTGATCTATCATCGGTCTAGGTTTCTGATTCTCTCTCTTAGATATTTTCTGGTCAAGCCACTCTTGGATCTCAGGATTTTTCAGATGCCACAACATGTCCTCCCCCCTATTCAAACTAAGGTCATGGAAACGAAACCATTTGTTGACACAAAACTAGTCGATAGGGGTTTTCTCTCTATCGACACCCAAAACACCGCAATCTCCCCGAGCACCGACCCAGATAGGTTTGACCCCGTTTCGCAACACCTGCAGAGCAGATGAAGTCTCACCTGAGATGTTTGAGGGAGAGTTGATGAAACCAAGTTTCTGTAGTCTAGAGAGTTGATGAAGTGTCTACATAGTGACTTATCGCAACATTATTCCACAGATCTAACAATTTATATTACGCATTAACAAAATGGTATCATCATTCAATGGATCACAATAACATAATTGATTCACCACCAAACATTGATGCACATATAGATCTAGTAGTATATCATCATCTAAAGCAGAAAAACATCGAATCAATCACAGATCCATGTCGCAGATACACATTACATTCACATTTGGATCGCAGAAAATAGAAAAACAACAAAAGACACAATGATTCTTCTCAGCTTTCGGCATGTCATATTAACCTTCACGACAAATCATGTATTCTCCAAAATAGTTCCTCGGCTCACATACACAGATCAACATTCACAATCTCATATCTTAAAGTCGTTAAAGCAGAGCAAAAACTGAGAATACTTACCACTTGCAATTCTACATCTACTTATAGGTTTGTGCCTTTACATCGTGGTCCACTTAACCAACTTCATAACTAATTCTTAACAAATTTTACAAAATAGTGACCACTATCCACAAAATGCAGTCCAAAATATGTCTGAAATACATAAAATATCACACTTTCGACTTGTGTGCCATTCTCCACCTTGTGCGGTATCTTTGACCTTACGCAACATCCATGAGGTTGTGCAACTATCTTACCCCAAAACTACCTGCCAACAGTCACAAGAGGAGGAGTTGCGATGGGAGTAGAAAAAATACACTACAAGTACATCTGCAGGTGTGAACTGTAGCACAAAAGAAAGCTCCGTTAAATGTCCAACAAGAGAAAGAATTCTTCCTGGACATGCGACAAGAATTTTCCTATCCCAATCAGTCGTCAACATATGGACAAGTTAGAGCTATGTCCAAACGATTTGAACAACTAATCAGTAGGCCTCCCATCAAAAAGGTTAGTAAGCTTAAATAATTTTTGAAAATTTGTTTAGCTCTAATCCATGATAACAATGTTGTCACAGAACTTACAACAATCATAGAAAAAACCACAGAAGACCTGCGACCTGAAAAAAGAGTCAACCATATCAAGAGAAAACTGAAGACAAACTCAAACTGCGAATGACTGCGTAGATAGGAGATTATGATATGGACAATATCATACTAGAATTTGGGTTGAATGTCAATATATTGACAAGATATACATGGGAGAACATGAATAAGTCATGACAGGAATGGTCTCCTATTCAACTAAGGCTTGCAAACCAATTGAAGTTTCTACCAATCGGTAGACTATCCCAAGTACATGTGGAAGTCGAAGGCTTAAGAACATATGTCAACTTATAAGTTATTGACATTATCGATGACACAAACCCATATCTTGCACTTCTAGGAATTTATTCTGCAACAAACAACCAAACTATTATAAATTTCAAGAAAAGGATCTTGTCTTTTGAAGATTCTGAAATAAGAGTGGTTGCACCAATTGATCCGCCTTAAGGATAGCGATATGTCAAGCATGTGAATTGTGAAGGGAAAGACAATTATATGGATCAGCTGTACAACATCATGTCTTAAAAAGAAGATGATATTAACCCAACAAATGATGGAAATCTTAGTTGGCAAAGTGTAAGCTCATGCATGTCCGACTCAGGCGATGATATGGAAAACTGGGAGAATAGGCTGTATGAAGTTCCCATGTGCAAATGTGCGAGAATAACAAGACATGTTCACATGGTAAGAGACGAAGAAATTGCACTGCCTACATATGAAGGATTTCCTAAACATGCATCCTTTTTGGAAGAATTTGAAGAAAAGGTATCATAATCACAATGATTGTCCTCTCTAGACTATGTGCTAAAAGCTACGCCCGCTAGATGGTGTGGTACACATAAACAGTCGATCTCTGAATGGCTACAATGTAGAAGACTAATAGAGATTGGATTTGGAGAAGATATCAATTATTCTGATAAAAATACACAGGATTGGCATATCCTAGAAAACATATTGAGCATTGTCATGGGATTTGGAAAGAATATCCGCGACAAGAATGGGTTCACCAATTCATCCACACTTTGGAAATGGTTCCAAGAACTCAGTACACCTCAAAAGAGTCGCGACATGGAACCATTGAATGGGAAAGCTTAACTGTAAGTTTTACCCAGACGTTCCAATTTGAAAGTGAACACCCAACTATGGATGCTACATTACAAGTCATCAAGGAGAAAATATTTGAAGAGATACATGTTGCAGATACATACTGTCACCAATGCCCCATGACTACACCTCGCTGGATCCAGTGCTATAATGTCACAGGAGAACTAGATGATGATGACCTGCTTGAG
This sequence comes from Pseudotsuga menziesii, assembly GCA_001517045.1. NCBI lineage: Eukaryota > Viridiplantae > Streptophyta > Pinopsida > Pinales > Pinaceae > Pseudotsuga > Pseudotsuga menziesii. The sequence goes on from LPNX010014678.1 coordinate 206,462, forward strand.
ATAAATATACCTGAATAAGAAGGTATACACACAGTAGAGGGAGCTCCTATAACTACTGACCAGTTTATAAAACCACTTAAAATAAAGAAAGTAAATATTGGGTCCAAGGAAAACCCGAATTTTGATAATATTGGAGATTACTGGGATGAGAAGACTATGGGAAAGATTACTGACTTATTACATGAATTTCAAGATTTGTTCCCCACAAAATTATCTGAAATGAAAGGCATAGTTGGAGACCTTGCTGAAATGAAGATACCCCTAAGGCCTAATGCAAAACTGGTCAAACAAAGACCTTACAGATTAAACCTGTATTACAAAGAAAAAGTTAAATCAGAATTGGATTGAATGCTAGAGGCAAGAGTAATAGGATCAGTTGAAGAATCCGAATGGAATAGCCCGATTGTAGTACAAGACAAGAAAATCTCAAGAGAATTCAAGATCTGTGTTGATATTCAGAAATTAAATGATGCCTTCTTGCACGATCCATTTCCAACTCCATTTATAGATGAAGTATTGGAAAATGTTGGAGGACGAGATGTATTCATTTACAGATGGATTCTCGAGACACCATCAGGTTAGAATTGCAAAACAAGATCACTACAAGACTACCTTTGAAATAGAATGGGGATTCTACCAATACACGGTAATGTCCTTTGGACTTAAGAATGCACGTGCAATTTTTTCTAGAATTGTTGTTGCTGCATTTAAAGAATTTATACATAAATTCCTTAAAATATACTTTGATGATTGGACAGTCTTTGGTCTCATAAAATATCATATAGAAATCCTTATAATGATGTTAGAATGATGTCATCGGTAATAAATTGCTCTCAATTTGAGGAAATGTATTTTTTGTGCACCTTTTGGGGCTCTGCTAGGACATGTGGTCTATCATTATGGGATTTGATCATCCTGGATTTACCCCCACCTACCATGGTAAAAAAGTTAAGAGAAACATTATGACACATGGGATACTATAGAAAGTTCATCAAAGGATATGCACAAGTGACAGCCCCGATGGAGAAATTGTTAAATAAATATACCAAGTTTCAATGGACAGATGAATTCTAGGAGAGTCTCGATATGCTAAAACATAAAATGGCCACTACCCCAATACTCATCTTTCTAGATTGGAAAAAATAATTCCATGTTCATGTTGAAGCATCCTCGATTGCACTTGGAGTGGTACTAACTCAACCAGGAGAGGGAGAAATTGATCACCCCATTTCTTTTTCTAGTAGAAAGTTGTCAACTGTAGAAAAGAATTACACCACAACAAAGAGAGAAGGCCTTGTGATGGTCTATGCATTGCAAAAATTCAGGAATTATTTGTTGGGGGGGCACTTTAAAATGTAAACTGGTCATTCTGCATTAAAATACTTGGTCAATAAGCCAGTGTTTGGGGGGGGGTGATCTGTTCGTGGCTTCTTCTCTTTAAAGAATTTGACTTTGAGATAATCATTAAACTAATTCGATTAAATTTGGGACCAGACCACCTCTCCGGAATAGAGAATGGAGAATAACCTACTAACCTGGAAGATAATATCCCTGATGCACAACTGTTTACAATAAGCACCTTTGACAATCAATACAAGGATATCGTATAGTTCCTAACTATGGGATTTGCACTGGCCGAGTTCATGACCGTGCAGAAGAAACAGTTAGTAACACGAGCTACATAGTTACAATCAATTATGGGGCACTTATATAAACTGTAACCGGATGAGATACTTCGATGCTATGTTTTTTAACATGAGCGGCCTATTATTCTAAGTGAAGCACGTGATGTCATTGTGGGAGGACACTATGAAGGAAAGGCGACGATGCACAAGATATTACAAGTTGGGATATGGTGGCCTACCATGCATGTCGATGCTAGAGATTATTGTCACAGTTGTGATGTTTGCTAGAGAACGGGGAAGCCATCTAGAAGAGATGAAATGCCTTTAGCCCCAAAAATCACATTACACGCATTTGATAAATGGGTTGTTGACTTCGTGGGGCCTATTAGTCCAGCAGGAAAGTGCAGGGGAGCTAGATATATTATCACTGCAATATATTACTTAACGCATTGGGTAAAAGCTGCACCTGTCAAATATTGTACTGCTGTGACAGCAGCAAAGTTCTTATTTGAAAATGTTGTAACAAGGTTTGGGTACCTAAATATTTTTATCAGCGATCAAGGTACACATTTTGTTAATTAGTTGATTGAATAACTAACTGATGAATTTCAGATACAACATAGAAGAACAACCCCATATCACCCACAATCTAATGGAGCGGTCGAAGCATTTAACAAGATTCTGTACAATGCACTTACCAAAGTTTGCAATACAAGAAGGGATAATTGGGACAAAAAAATTTCTGCAGTACTATGGGAATATCGCACAACATGTAATAAGCTAACTGACCAGACACCGTTCCGATTAGTATAAGGATAGGAAGCTGTCATGCCTATGGGATATATTGTACCAAGTTTAAGAGTAGCGACAATTACATAAATGACATATTTTGATGTTGTTGAAGAAATATTACTTTAGTTAATTCATTTGGAAGACGAACACTTCACTGCAGGCTTCCATCAAAATGTTGACTGTTACAGAGAAAACTTCCTATGGCTTGGGGTACCACAATAGATAGAGTAACCGCAGAAATAAATCCTTTCCTATATGCAAGAGAAACCAAACATCTAACACTAAAGGATCTCGAAACATACCTTATTTCGGACAATTGATGTAGATCCTCGTTGAGCTTTTCCACTCTCGCTTGTATTAATAATTTGCTCTCTCAACATTCAACAAACAAGACAAGCATGCTATATAATTGTGTTATACCTACTCTAGCATATATAATCAATAACATATAAGCATTTAAAAGCATCCATGGATTCAATACTCATTTAAATACACATTATTGGACAGGAAAAGATATTTCTATTAATATAAATCATCGATTACAATAATGACAACCTCTATCGGCATGTCTGCGAATCGAAGAAACTGAGTCCTCCACCTAGGCCTCCACCACTTCAATCCTCCATATCTCGATAGAAAGCTCACAAGCAAAGGAAATCTTGGGAAGAACACAAAGTGCTCAAAGGGACAAAGGGATGCAAACTCAAGTATAAGCTCTGGCAACAATGGACTATAGTTTTCTTGCTCTTCAATTCCTCTCCCTTCAATGTTTCCAAAGGGTTCCTTATATAGTTATTCAATGGGGTAATGGAAGGTCAAATGCGAGTGATCTCAAGGCATATGGAAGACCAAGAGACAAGTGAATCAAATCCACATCAAGGAAAAATCCAAAACTATTTGGCCTTTTGCACACATCCCGATGTACGCGGGTTTGAGGTTCAAATCCGCATATATACCCGAGAATAGGTTTAAAAGTCGCGTATAGCAAATAATGCATGTTTTTAGGGATGATATTGGAAACATCAAAGGTGAAAAAATGGTCCATGGGGTCTAAAGAGTCTGGAGAGGGACGGGGAAGGCCATAAAGGTGTGATCCACCATGTGTGGTAAAATCAGCTGTAACAGATGCCCCCTAATGTGTGAGGTAAGAGGGGTCATACGATGGCCAAAATAAATTATAATTCCATCCCAGAAGTGGAGTGATGAAGAACCAGGTGGAAGAACCAACCATCCAATAGTACAATACAATGATCAAACTCTACACATAACTGCAAGTAGATATAGCAGTCCCGGATACATAAGAGTGCAACGACCATGAATAAGCATGATACAAAATATGACATGTGTGGTCATCGCCACGTACAATATAGATAGATCAGAATCTCCATAATGAATATATACAAAGGATCATGATCTCCATGAAGGCTGAAGATATATAATGGATCAAGATATCCATAATGGCTAGAAATATCTGACATACACTGGAATCAAGTCACGAGAGCTAAAATCTCATGAACACTGGCACGATAAAAAAGGTAACATATATGAAATGCCACCAATTTGGAAGGTCTTCTACACAATCTGCTATGAGTACATGTCCTACTATGTGAATAGAGGTGTCGAGGTCGAACATAGTAGTCCATCATCTAATTACCAGTCATTGATGTATACCATTAACAGACGCGAGATCACCCATCAATAATGAAAATGGGAATCAAGGTACTAGAGTGTAAACTAAAAAGTGTGAATAAATGTGTTGAGGTTGAACAGAGAGGATCCATCGATCAGGGGACATTCATGTATTCCCAAAACTATCGATGGAAAGAGAACCTGCCACTGATGACTGCAAGTCTCAAGGCACTCAAAAATGACTCTAGATTCCTATCCTAGAATAAATGATCTGAATTTGATGGGATGAAATCCACTGGAAGGAAGGCATTAATTCATCCCTCATCATCCAACACGAGGTACTCAGCAAGGTTGTATAATGTGGAAGGACTTGATCATAAAGTGCACGAACTAGTATCAGTACCTAGAATGGCCAACATGCAAAGTCAAGAGAACTGAGGAATGGCTGACTCAAGTTTCAACTTCCTTCGAACAACAACATAAAGGAGAATGGTGATTGAACGTAGGCAGCATAGACTCGATATACAAAACTGGGACATCTCTACAACACAGCAGGCATCGACAGAGGCTCCATGGGGATTGGAAGCTTAACTAGTCGGTGGAGATAAACTCAGAGAAATGAGTACAGCTCCTAAAGTCAAACTATTAACCCAACTAATGGATGTGATATACAGTTCTCTGTTCAAAGGTGACACGACTCGACTGCTACCAAAGATAACATCTTTTCTTGTCCAAATTTTTGGTTTTTTTTATTTTTTTGGACTTTTTCAAATATTTTGAAAAGCTTGAAAAAGAATAAAAGTGCTTTATAGTTACAGACTAGGAGGAGATGAGTGTCAATTGGCAAACAAACTAGTTCCAAGCAATGAAACATACCTATGCTCAATGCAAGGACACATGTGTAGGATAACGACACTCGGGGGAAAGTCCCCTCCCGGTAAAAATGGGGAATCAAGCTGCAAAGGATATATAAAATGGCTCTACGTGGCTAGACATGAGACAAGCTCTGGCTATATAGCTGATAATCAAAGTCAGGGAAGCTAGCATAAGGCTCAATGAGGCAAGAAAAACTCATGATAATGCAATTACAACTTGACATAAGGGAGTCTTGGGAACAAAGGCTAGCAAAAATATCAAGAGGAGTATGAAGCTCTTGTGCAAAGACATGGCGATACTATACAAACGACTCCCACACCCTGAAGGAAAAAATGTCAGCATGAGCACCAAATGCAAAAAAGGAGCTAACTAGGGCACCCATGTATGGTCAAGCTCTACCATTCACATCGTGTCACTTCTAAAACAACAAGAAGGTTTCGTGACAAGATAGAATGTTGTCGTACCTAAGGTTATAATGAAATGGTCATAAGGTCATGCAAAGAGAAAATGGACATGAAATCTAACCTATATGCCAATTTAGACATAATACCTGAAAGCGACATGACCGGGTCAAAACAATGGTCGAAACGACACTCAAAACGGACTCCTACATCATCAGATTAGTCCAAAATGGTCCAAAATGGTCAGAAACGGTTCAAAACTATAGAAAGGGGGTAAAAAATTTCGAAAATTTTCTATAAATAGTAAAAATATTCAAAAATTACATATCATTTGAAATTTTTACCCATTTGAGCTCAGAACTTTGAATGTGAATTCCAGGAGTTTCGTCCGGCGAAATTCGACACCGTTTGTTCCAGGTAACTTCTCATGTCCTCCTCTTCCATTTTCATGCAATTGTTTTCAATTTCCATGGTCGAATTTGAAGTTTACACCAATCTAAATTGGTTGTTTCAGCCCACGTGGATATCAGGGATTTTTCTGCGTATAGGGCTGTCTATACGCGAAAAAACCACCCAAAACTGCGTACATACGCGACTATTTTGCAAACAGTCATGTATGCGGCCACGCACATGGTTTTTTGAGGTATATATTGACCAAAAATTACTTTTAATGTGCAGGATGGTTCTAGAATGGAGGGAAAGGGAACATGGAGATGTAGAAGAGGTTGTTTAGGGTGATTTAATGGCTCAACAAGCTCTATGTGCATGCGGGCTATACAAGTTTTGGTGTCTTGGCAGCTTGAGGGCCAAACCAAGACTCCTATAGATGATAGTAGACTACTAGGATCCAGACTCAGAGTCCTTTCATATTGATGGGATGTCCCTCACTATAGAGGTGGAGGACATATATTTCATTACTGGATTGTCCTGACGGGGAGAGGTGGTGAACCTACGCTCTTGTTGGCCCGAAGGTGGCCTCACCATTGATGAGTACATTGTAGTATACTTTTTTCTGGACACGGAAAAGGTTGGGAGTCAAATCCTGACAAACTCCATCCAGGTGTTAGGACTGGAGGCCATACTGTTGGCACTCGGCAGGATATTTGGTCTAGCATCACTCCACTAGGCCTTACATGCATTGATGTTCTATGCAGTGGAATGCATGAGACCCACAGTGTATGATTGGAGAACTGTGCTGTTGAGTAACATGAAGCAGCATCTCAGTGACTGCAATATGGGCAGGGTACAAAACTTTGGTTTCGGCAGTATACTGAGCACGTTCTTCTTTGAGCATGTTTTGAGGCTAAGCCCTAGAGTTGACATTCCTCCTCATGGGGTTCGAGATCTGGCCCAACAATGTTGGGTAGATGCTATGCGCAGACTGGGTGGAGGTAGGGTGTCTAACCCCTACCCAGCTGACTTCTTTCCATGGTGGCAGCGACAGATTGTTGCCATCGATAATTATCCCTATGCGAGAATATATTTCCGGGGAGATATGGACATGCCCCTACCACCAGGAGTAGCATACGGTGATATTGGTAATGAATCCCAAACCCTCTTTTTAAGTTTTTTGAATTATTAAATTTTTTTGTGTTTTTTGATATATAGACTCAAAAGACATGTTTTGGTGTGACGACACATAGTGACAGTCTATCATATGTATGCAGATGTTGGACCAGGACGACCTGACTACTTCCCTCATCATAGATGGAGGGGAAGAGGAGATGATATCATGGGTGTGGATGAGGAGCGGACGCTCCAAAGCATCCACACAAACTTTGTACGCTTGACACACAGGGTACCCATGGCGCAAGTCAAGGACTTGCCTGAGGCCATGCAGCGTCAGGTGGTTGGTGTACCACAAGCATGGGTTCAGTTATTCCAACAACTAGCTAGAGCCGTGGTGTGCTACTATGATCAGAACCCCCCTCCTCCTCCGCAGGCTTAGAGGCATGAGAGTAATTCATTTTTTTACTACCGTGTATTATATTTTGGTGGCTCGGAAGCCCCAATTTTGTATTATGACACTTATGTATTATCACGTCACATTTTGGATGTTTTAATGAAAAACTTTTATGATGATCGATTTTATTTATTTACATGTGTGTAAAAATGTATTTTTGTGATGTGCTTATGGTCTATGAAACAAATGCCAATCTAACACATAGTTAGCATATGAGTCAGCAACTTGATTAAAAATTCTTGGAACATGTATGTATGTTATGTTGTCAAATTGTCATTCTAATAATCTCACACCTAAGAATATTTGTAATAATGTCAGATCCCTAATACGATACAAGCCATTAAGGTGTGACACTACTAACTGTGAATCATGACGTACCTCAAGAGAGAGAACACCATGTGAAATGTCATCTTGTAATAGTTTGATCACGGCACTATACTCAGCAACATTAATTGAAGAAGGCTGTAAACATATGCCTCCTAAAGACAATACCTGACCCGTAGGGGTATAAATCACCCAAGTAGCAGAGGCTGAGTGTTGAGTGTGGCAGTTAGCACCATCAGCAAATCCTATGTAAACGGAAGACTCCATTGACATCTGCCATAAGAAATGAAAGCTAATCAACAAACCCAATCACCATAAGAAAACCTAACTATGCAAAAAACTATACAATAATATACAATAATCAGCCCTGGCTGAAGATCATGCATAGTATTTTTTAAGATAGAGCCCATTTCTAGGCTCTGCCAAGGTTATCCCTTCATAATATACCATCTCATAGGCTCCCTTCTCTAACACACATTTGACTACGTAAGGACCATGCCACATGGGATTAAACTTCCCTGCCCCCAAAGTTCTTTAGCTTGATCCCACAAAAGGACCAAATCACCTTCACTAAACCTCCTCGGATGGATAGACTTATCATATTGGACCTTAACGTGACACTTATTTACTTCTAGAGCCACTAAGGCATCTTGGCGCTGCTCCAAGTGGACCAAACATTCCTCCAATCTGGAAGTGTCTGGTAAAATCTATATGGCTAGTTTCAATGAGGGGATTTTGCATTCAACCGGCAAGACAAACTCCACTCCATGTATGAGCTGATATGGAGAAACACCGGTGGTAGTCTTAACTGCAGTCCTATAGGCCCACAAAGCAGGATATAACATTATATGCCAATTTGTTTTTCTTTGTGTGATGGTTCATTAGAGAATGGACTTAAGTGATTTGTTCACTGCTTCAACCTGTCCATTCTCCTAAGGGTAATAAGAAGAGGAGTGATCCTGCTTATACCCTAACTTCGAGGCCAACTCTTCCATCATTCAATTCTGAAAGTGCCTACCATGGTTAGTGACAAGATCTTTCAGAATACCAAACCAAGTAATAATTTGGTTGAATACGAAATGCACGGCTGTCTCACTGTTGGATTTAATCGTGGGCATATACTCAGCCCATTTAGTGAAATAATCAACAGCCACTATAATATGATGATGCCCCCCAGCCGAAGCTAGGTTGCAATCCATGAAGTCAAGCCCCCACTTGGTGAAGGGACTAGCGATGATAATCGGATGTAACGGGGTAGGATGTGAGTGCATATTGTGTGCAAACACCTGGCAAGGGTGACACTTCTTGACCGCATTGACACAATCTTTGAATATCGACGGCCAAAAATATCCCGCTCTCAAGATTTTTTGGGCTGTAGAAAGCCCAGATAAATGACCACCACATGCCCCTCCATGGAAATCATTCAGCACAACCTCAGCCTCTTCATGGGTTAAACAACGATGTAAAATGGAATTTGCCCCATGTCGGTACAAAGTGTTATCCACTATAAGGTAGTTCTTAGATATGTGACGTAATCGTCATCGCTCATCCCATGAAAGCTGAGTAGGGACCTTCAACCTTTGTAAATATATGATGATATCCCCATACCATGGATCCAAAGTTGAGATAAGGAAAATATGATCATCGACAAATGTATCCTCATAAACCTCCTCCTCCTCCTCAGTTGGGAAATCAGAAATGAGCTTCGCAAAAATCAACGATTTATCCGATTTTGTCGAAACAAACTCGAGATCGAATTCTTGCAAAATAACAATCCATTTATTATACTTTCCCTCGATCATCCTTCTAGTGAGGATGAACTGAAATGGATTGACATGAGCTACCACCAAGGTTTGGTGAAGGAGAATGTAGTGTCTCAATCTTTGAACCGCATGAATGGTAGCTAAGGAAAGTTTCTCCACATGGGAATAATGGAGTTTCACATCTATAAGGTTCCGGCTCAAATAATATATGACATGCTCATGGAGATCCTCATCCTCCTGAACCAAAACCATACCAATCATCTCCATAGACGCGGCCACATAAATAAAAAAGTCACGGCTATAGTCGGGTGGACTAAGCATGAGGGTCGATGCTAAGGCTCACTTAAGAGCATCAAAGGACTCCTGGGCTTGCTCATCCCAACAAAAGGTAGTGTCCTTATTTAAAATATGCATAAAGCCTTTAGTCAAATTGGCAAATTTAACCATGAATCTCCGTAAGAAATTTTCCATGCCTTGCAAACATTGAAAATGTCTAATATTTCGTGGGGGAGACAATTGAAGTATTGCCTCAACCTTTAAGGGATCAACTCTTATACCCTCCTTGGAAACAATGAATCCTAACAACTGACCAGACTTCACGCAAAATATGCACTTATGTGGGTTTAACCTAACCAGGTAGTAGTGGCATCTTTCAAATACTAATCTCAAATGGTAGGGATGATGCACTCTTAGTCGAGAATGAGTAGAAAGGTCATCCAAAAATACTTCAATAATCAATTTAAGATCGTGAAAAATCAAGGTCATAGCCCGCTGAAATGTGGCTCTGGCATTTTTAAGACTGAAAGGCATCTTCCGATATGCAAACGTACCCAAAGGACAAATAAATGCAATTTTGTGTTGATCCCTGGGTTTGATTTGAATCTGATTATATCTAGAAAAGCTGTCCATAAAGGAAAATACCTTGCTTCCTACACACTCATCCAAAATTTGATCAATAAATGGTGTGGGAAAATTATCCTTAGGATAAGCACGATTTAAATCACGAAAATTAGTGCATATACAGATCGTTCCCTGCTTCTTATCAACCGAAATGGGGTTTGAAACCCACTTCGTCAAGGGAATGGGATAGATAAAACCCGCTTTTAATAGTTTCTCTATCTCAACCTTAATCGTGGGTGCTTTTCTAGGATTCACCGCACGCAAACGTTGTCGAACAGGCTTCTCATTCGGATAGGTCTTAATTTCATGTTCGACAATACGAGGGTCGATACCTAGCATTTCCTCGTATGACCAAGCAAAAATGTCATGAAACTCTTTGAACAGCTCGGTATACTCCTGAATCTCAACATGGGAACATTCTGCCCCAATATAGACATTCTCAATCTTGCCAGGATCGCGAGAGATATTGATAGGAATAGTAGGTGATATATTCGCCATGTTCCCATCAGCCATCTGACTAGTAGAGCTTAATGGAACCACAAGACTACCAATATTCTCACTAAGAGTCTCCCTAAAGTCCTCATGCTCCAAACGGTCAAGCTCGGGAAGAAAATAAGATCTATGATGTAACTCTTCCCAAGGTGGCTCAACTCCAGACATGGCCTCAATAATAGCTTCATCTAACAAAAAAACACTATCAAGGAAATCATGTGCATGAGAGGACTCAAATTCCCATGCAGGCAGCACATACGGGTCCTCCTCCTCCATTCGCAAAGAGGAAGGACTAGGATCTGCAACACAATCAATATTCGCTTGATATGCTATCATTGCTGCAGGAAATGATACGTCCGTTTCGATAGGTCCGTTCAAAGGACTCAGTGAAGGAAGAATCCAAGGATCTCCCATATGGATAGTGCAAAAAGACAGTCAATTCAATGAAGACAAAGCCCCACCGAAACTAGATCTGATCATAAGAACGGGTGCAAGACAACTAAAGGTCCCCATAAGGGATGGATACATACCTACACCCACACTCCTAGTTATCGGCTAAGAATGATCGATAATCAGGACAGAGGCTCCCGACGATGCATTGACACTCGGATTCTTGAATGATGTCTGATCAATCGTAACAATCTTCCCATTAAATGGAAAGCATAGTACTCGAAATAGAGAATAGGCTATGGCTTGCATACTATACATCCAATTCCGACCCAGTAAAAATTGTAATCAAGGGGCCCATCAACCACCTCGACCTCGATCGCGACGATCTTCCCTCCCAAAGGAACCTTAAGAGAAGGAAGAATTTCGTGCAGCTGAAACGATATACCATCAAAGGTAGTCAACATGGTAGCATATTTAGACAACTCAGGAGAATCCAAACCCTTCCAACACAACAAAGACATCACGGAAGTAGCAGTTCCTTCGTCAATCACAGTGCATTTGACGGTCATGTTAAGACATTCTACATGAATCAAGAGAGACACGTAGTAAGGCAAGCGAGGCTATAGTCCCATGGTTTCAAATTTGATGATGAAAGAAGAGTTATCATCATTAACCCCAAGAGCAAAAATCAAAGCTTTCCTTTGCGCAGGACAACTCTGAAGTACTTCAAGTGTAGACATCGCACAAGGAGTTTGGCCCAAATCCTCGACAACTGAATAGTCCTGGGAGTCTCGAGCATTAGGATTGTGCCCCGAATGCTTTAGGACTCCCTTAGGAATGCGAGGTGCAATCTCAAGTTTATCCATATGGTTTTCAATACGCAAAGGGCTCTCAGTAGGAGGAGGTTCCTTCCCAAGTTCTAGTTGTGACGAACCATAGTCTTTCGCACGAGTCACAACCTTAGTAGCACGCACCATGTTGATGCAACCATGACCAGTACTAGTTTTTGGTGGATTTTGATCTCCACCCGACATAGAATGAGGATCATGGGTCCTCGAGTTCATATTTTGATTATGGGGTAAAGGATTGGTCAACACAGTTGGGCCCTATGCTATGAACCTCGAGGCGTCTTCCATACGAGGGCACAAGTGAGTGAGGTGGTCATCCTTACACAATTTGCAAGGAAAATTAACCTTACGTTTAGACTGCGTGTCCCCCCCATCGTTGCGGTCATTCTTGTCATTAAAATTGGCATTTTTGTTCTTGTTCCCACCCTTATGATTATTTTTACCCTTTTTCTTATTCCTTCCGGGCTGCTGGTTTCCCTTCTGGTCCGACGATTGCAAAGAAAGTACACTCGCCATTTGGGTGGGTTGAGATGAAGCCGTGGCTTGTCCTAAAGTGAATTGATTGATAGACAATTGACTCACTTGTTTCACAACTGAATCCACAGGTTTGGTACTTATACAACCCACAATGCAATCGGCATGTGGTCCAGGCTTGATCTTGGGATTGAAACTAGAACACAGAGCATTAGGTATGATTTCATATAATAGTCCGGATTGAGCATAAATTAAATCCAATTCTTGTGGCCTAAAAATTGCTTGTTCCTCGTTCTGGACTCCGGATGTAGAAACATCCTTCGCGATGTAAGGTAGCAACGATTTAAGGAACCACTCAAGGAGAAACTCTGGCGGTATGAAAACTTTAATCAACCTCTTCTGTCTATGCCACTCTTGGATATGGTCCAAGATATGTGTGTCTTTGTCCTATCGAAATGTCGACAAGAGTTCTGTACCAATGTCGTAATGTACAGGTAGCTAGAATTGAATGAGGAAAGTCATAGCAAGATCATCGAACAAAACGAATGCCCCCCTCGGTAACTCTATGTACCATTTCACTGCAGGCCCGGTGAGGGTGCGTTGAAATAGCCTTAAATGGATTGAGTCATCGTGTAAGGAATTGGAAGAGCTCCAAAGGTGAAAGGTAGTGACATGTTCACTAGGGTCTTATCCTGGTTTTCCCTCAAATTTGGGAATGTCTGAGGAAATCTTGTTAGGGACATCTGGCCAAGCCAGGTCATGAGATACCGGATCATTCATTAGTCTCGACAAGTCAGGTAAATTTAACATTGTGAGGAAAGGGAGCCTAGGTTGAGCCGGTCTATGCCACACTACCTGATAGTTTTGGTTCATATAAGGCTGACTACTATAAATACCATGGCCTTGTCCATAATATTCTCCTCCCGTTTGACTTGTGTAGGGCTACATGAAAGCATTATGATGTGGTGTACCTTGACTATGCGGTGCTACAAATCCATAATTATAGGAGTAAGCGGGTTGTTGATACCCATACCCATAAGGTTGATAGCTCTGTCCATACTGCAGTCCATAAGATTGTCCATGAGAAGCTCCATAAGATGTCCCATGGGATATCCCATAAGAAGCTCCATAAGTAGGGATATGGGGAACTCCTTGCGATGGACCGTAAGATGATCCAGAAACAAGAATATGACCTCCTGAGACAACAGGAGATACTTGACTCTAAGATACTAGTGTGCGAGCAGTCGCTGTATGAACATGACTAGTAGCAACATTCTAACCCGAAGGACCATGTGAATGAGGGGGAGGAAGGGTTGTCAAAAATGCATTCAAAGGAGTAGGAATAGAGGACAAAGGGACATTTGAATGGATGTAAGTGGTATTCCCTATGGTCACTCATCTCGGTTCTAGTATTCGCATATGACTACTAACACTAGGTCTAGGATGAACATGTGAGGTAGTTTCCACTGCCGGGATGGAAGGTGCAATGTGACTAGTGCTCCCAAATCTCTCCGCACAGAAAGGAATAGGAGTGCCCCCAGGCATAGTGCTAGGTTCAATTTCTAACTCAGCATGATGTCCTGGATCATGTGCAGGGATATCAAGAATGCCATAATGAACATGACTAGTGCTTGTGGGTTCATGGTGAGTCTCGTCGCTTGAAAACCAATACCGACAACCTGTGAATGAGTAATCATAACTGGAATGTGAAGATATTTCTGGTGAAGGATCATATACAGGAGTAGGATCTTCCTCCCCAACCTCTTGAGGGGAGAAGACATCTCAGGAATCTCGTCCTCACGATCTCCCATCATGTGTGAATCAATGTGAGAAGTAGTCCACTTGGACTATCTGTTTCTCTCTCCTAACGGAGGAGGAGATGTGGAAGGAAAAAGCCCTGCTAAACGATGAGAATGGTGAAGTGCCGCACCCGAATCCACAATGACTCAAAAAAAGAAAAAGACTCTTTCTAATTACACAAACCCTAGGAAAACTAGTGTGCATAGAGCATACACCTATACAATGTAAAGCCAAATCACAAGCAAACAAGGGTAGGATATGTGAGCTCCTGAATGAAGCAGGTATGTCTCACCTAGGAGAGGCTTGAGACTCCCATACACAACAAGCAGAGGTTTGTAACCAATTATAGTGTCCCTCGGCTTCAACGCATATAGCGACTATGCTTTCCAACCACTACCTGGCTAGGACACTTGCAGAATAACCTCTGCAAAGTAACCCCTTGATAACCTAGGTAAGGAAACTAAGGTCACCTCAATATAATCAATGCTCAGGCTGACAGTAATAGGCAAGATTGACCGTATGGGCAGGGTACCGTATGGGCAGGGTAGCAAAGCCCGAAACTCCCGAAAGAGCCCCTAGATATGAATACAATCCTGGAAATATCTCCGGTGCCACTCAATTATGACCAGGGGTCATCCCAATCATTAACCGCTCACACTGCTTCGTGCTTAACTCCCTTGTAAGAGGAGGATCCCAAGAAACACTAATTATACCAAGGAATTTCACACTCTCACCTGGATAGACACATACATGTTTCATTTAGTGTCTTGGAGAATTTACTCACAATGAACTATTCCAAGACCCTAAAACCTAATATTGTTGGTGCACCCTATAAAAGAAAACAGTGTAATTCATTTTATTATGCATTGATTTTAATTGGCTTATTACTCAAAGAGAAAATGATCGTGCAACTAATGGTGTTATGATGCAACAAGAAGTAAAATACACACCTAACAATCAATGCAAATGCACTGTGTCAAATGAAAAACAGGGTATGCTACTACGTGAAATGAAAATTTTTCCTTCAAATGAAAAATGCAATCATTCCTATATGAAAATTTGACTAATACTTTCCCAAGCAAACCTAGTGCAAGTACCATGCAAAATGCAAAATGCAACAATGCATAATGATGTAAAGAAGCAAATATTTTTGTATTTTTTGAATTAAAATGAGATAATAAAGAAAAATAATGACTCTACCACCCCCAGACTCTGCAAGCACTCTCAAATAGTACCCACGCAAAGCACTAAGGTAAAAGAGACCTAATGCACTAATTCCAAAACAAAAAATAGAAAATGCAATGACAAGAACATTCTTAAAAAATTCAAACTAAAAAGTGTCTCTGGTCAGAAACATAGGTGTATACAGAATCTAGAAGCATCCAAGAAGACTCAAAAATCATCAAAAATCACCCATCAACACTTAATCTTCCCCTAAAAGGAAAAACTCAAGGCATACGTGACTATGTGCAAAAAACCCGTGTATATACACGGATATCCCAGTAAAAACCACGTGTACACGCGACTGTGAAGCCAAAACTCACATACAGGAAGCAAAAGAGATAAAAAGAAGGTAAACAGACAGGCCGAGGCAAAATTTACTCCTATCAGACACTACCAGGAAAACATGCCCCCAGACCCGACTCAGAAATAGAGAAATCAGAGCAATTCAAGAACATTGAATGCTGATAAAAACCCCCAAAGGAAATGACTAGGAACTCCCCAGTCTGGTCACCAATTATGTTATGGATAAAACTTCCTATGGCTTGGAGTACCACAACAGACAGAGTAACTGCAAAAATCAATCCTTTCCTATATGCAAGAGAAACCAAATATACAACACTAAAGGATCTCAAAACATACCTTATTCCGGATGGTTGATGTAGATCCCCGTTGAGCTTTGCCACTCTCGCTTGTATTAATAATTTGCTCTCTCAACATTTAGCAAACAAGAAAAGCATGCTATATAATTGTGTTAGACCTACTCTAGCATATATAATCAATAACATATAAGCATTTAAAAGCATCCATGGATTCAATACTCATTTAAATACACATTATTGGACAAGAAAAGATATTTCTATTAATATAAATCAGAGATTACAATAGTGACAACCTCTGTCGACACGTCTACGAATCAGAGAAACTGAGTCCTCCACTTGGGCCTCCACCACTTCAATCCTCCATCTCTCGATAGAAAGCTCACAAGCAAAGGAAAGCTTGGGAAGAACACAAAGTGCTCCAAGGGACAAAAGGATGCAGACTCAAGTATAAGCTCCGGCAACAATGGACTATAGTTTTCTTGCTCTTCAATTCCTCTCCCTTCAATGTATCCAAAGGGTTCCTTATATAGTGCTTCAATGGGGTAATGGAAGGTCAAATATGAGCGATCTTAAGGCATATGGAAGGCCAAGAGATAAGGGACTCAGATCCACATCAAGGAAAACTCCAAAACTATTTGGCCTTTTGCACACATCCCGATGTACACGGGTTTGAGGGTCAAATCCACGTATTTACATGAGAATAGGTTTAAAAGTCACGTATAGAAAATAATGCATGTTTTTAGGGATGATCTTGGAAACATCAAAGGTACAAAAATGGTCCATGGGGTCTAAAGAGTTTGTAGAGGGACAGGGAAGGCCATAAAGGTGTGATCCACCATGTATGGTAAAATCAATTGTAACATCGACTATCAAAGGCAGAAGGTATGGCATGATAGACACATAAAGAACAAGCAATTTTCAATTGGAGGTCTTGTTCTTATGTACGACAGTAAATTTTTCAAGCACCCAGGAAAGTTGAAGACACATTGGTTAGGTCCTTATCTAGTTAAGGAAATCACTAATGGAGGAGTAGTGAAATTGGAAAAATTGGATGGAAAAGAAGTCAGAGGGCTCATCAATGGGAGTCGGTTGAAACCTTAGTTCAATAACTGCGACTAAAAAAACTGATGTTGATAATAATGATGCTGACAATGAAAACAATGATGGCTAGGAGAACAAAATAGCCTCGCACCAGGCATGATGAAGGATGTGTGGCACTAAATAAAATATTGTGTTGCCACAATAATGAGGAAATATTTTTTAGGTTCCAAATATCAAATCTAGAGACAATAAGGAAATTTGAGCAGATTGCAAGGAAATTGAAGGTCATTTTTGCCATTAATATCATGACCTCACAACAAAAACGGGCGACGTAGTTGGCACCTCCACATAAGGAGTTGGACCAAGAACCCCCGTGATGGTTTGTGTTGTCATTATACTACTCGATGATGGCACGTGTGGGGATTTGACGGACTAACTACTGGAATGAACCGTTGTTGGCAATCAATTACCAGTTAGCGTCCTTATAATATAATAGATAAACTTGTTTGCAAAAATACATAGTGATTGAAAACCTATGGATAAGTATGATGACTAAGTGTTATAGTGCTAATGGCCCTAGGGGTCCTGTCGAGGAAACTGCACTGACTGTTCTAACTAAGAAAACTGTTGTTGGATATGTTCCACTGAAAGATGGGAGTCACTTGGAGATTTAGCCAGTTTTGGACCTCCATGTAGGAGATATTATAGCCTTCTTGGTAGATATGCCAATACGAATACCTTTTGATGCCGGTAAGAACAATGTTTCCATGAAAGAATGGAGCACGACTGCAAAAGCAATGGAAAGAGTTCAAGGACCATAGGATATCCCACCGAAGCCTCTGAAAAAGGATATGGAATTAATTTCCATAGTGCATAGTATCCACTACTATGAAATTATGGTCTGAATGAATTTTTGGACTTAGAGAGGACGAAACAGAGGAAAATGTCATCACTGTCATCTCTGAAAACTGCTAAATCTATGAGAGGTGATGACAATTCCAAAGATGTGTTGTACTGACATACCCTAGTGGAGGGAGGTACCACATGAAGAGAAGGACAGATCTCACCAACACTGTACCAAAGAGATACGGTGACCATAAGATGGATTGAGTGACTGTCGAGACCTCGAGGGTTTACCCGGATGTTGTGTACTCATTCACAGGTAATGCCAAGGAAGATTCTGAATGGAGGAAGGAAAAACCAAGGACGATTTGAAGGCTGAAGCTTGAAATTATAACAAGGAACATTCGTGTTACTGATAAGTCCTTTAGCACCTTCTTTTTACCCCTACGTCCTACTCTACTGAGCAGTAAAAACATCCAGAAGTAGACAATAATGACAAGTCCCAAAAGGATTCAGTATTGTTAATGAACAAAATTTCTTTATGGGGGTCTGCAAAAATGATAGTGGTACCAATAGATATAAATTTTACAGAACATAGAGCCAAACATGGAAGGAACATAAACCCTCTAGCCGTTGTACACATAGAATGAACATAGAGTCAAACACAAAATTAACATAAAGTCAAAAGAAGAAAGAGTCACAGGGCTAATTCCTCCTGTGCATTAAAAGGTGTGCAAGGTAGCGACCTCGATAGAAAGAAACATGCTGGAACACGTCAGTTCCGACCTGGTGGAGCACATGCAGAACTTAGAGGAGGAAGTGCACGTAGAAACAAAGAAGTTGTTGAAAATTGTGGAGTATTTTCAGACCAAAATCAGTGCAATTCAGACCATGGATGAATATATTGTGTGGCTCAAAACGAGCCAGAGGTGAGTGTTGGGGGCCTATTGGTCCTCGGGACAAAAGGAAAAGACACTTGAGCTAGAGCTGAGATAGATAGTTTTAGGTTAATGACTCTGTATTGTTAAGTGCATCATAGTAGTGGTTTTGCATCTGTGTACATACACAGGTAGAGAAGGTCAAGTCAATCCAGGATGTGTGTGGATCGCTAGTAGGAGTAGAGTAGAGAGAGAAGAGAGAATACCAAAGAGAATGAGAGGGAGGAAAATTCTGTAAAAGATAGAAGAGAATATCTTGAATGGATTCTATAGCTTTGTGTGCAGACAAAAGGTGCATATATTTCCTCATGCCAATGCCAGATGAAGAGCACCTTGTGGTTTTTTCTCAGATGGGTTTCCACATTATATGGTGTATATGTGTGAATGTTGAGTAGCATAGTTAGATTCATAATTACTATGTTAAATAGTTGAATGGTTACTGTGTTGCAATTGGTTAAATGCATGACTTCTGCATTATAGTAATTAATATGCTTATGTCGTCTTTTCACTATCTATTTATGTGAATTGCATAAATAAGGGTTGGATCATACTTTAGTGTTGAAGTACCATGCAAACCAGTAACCCACCTTCCCGGTCTTCCTAAAAAACCCTTTCCGCGCAAACTGCAGAAACATGGTTCTAAAAGTTACCCATAAAGCTGAGATATCTCGGGTGAGACGACATCTGTATCACAGGTGCTACCGGCAAAGCTCCACTCCATCGAGTCGATATATTGGGCTTTGTTGTGATCACCAAAAAGGAGTTGAACCTGGGTCCAAGGACATAAACAGGGAAGAAAATCCAACACTATTTCACACAGACTGATTGCAAGTAGAGGTGTTGTGTTTCATGAGGATACAAATATAAGTAACAGATTCAATAATTCTAATGAAGGGAATATCTCAGATGATAATGTCAAAATAGATAAAATTGTTCAGAAAGTGAAGGTACACCAATAGGTTCAAGAACAGGGTGATAACATGAGTGATACCACCTCAGATTAAGAAACATCAGAAGGAAGAAGAATCGTGGATGGAACTCCAACAGTTATTGTAGTACCTAGAAGGTCAAATCGACAAAATCAACCTCCTGAAAATTTAAGAGATTATGCCTTGATGACTAATGTAATGAATGTCATAGAAACATTGAATTATGATCAAGCCAAAGATAAATAAGAATGGGTAAGTACTATGAATGAGGAGTATAATTCAATTATGAGAAATAAAACTTGGGAATTAGTATAATTTTCCAATGATAAAGTACCCATAGGATCTAAATGGTTGTTCAAATCTAAGTTCAAAGCTAATGGTACAATTGAAAAACTTAAGGAAATACTAGTTGCAAAGGGTTACTCTCAACAAGAGGGAATTGATTTTGAAGAAACATATGCACCAATAGCTAAATTAAACACAATAAGATTTCTTGTTGCATTAGCTACAAAACAGAATTGGAGAATACACCAATTAGATGTTAAATAATTTCTTGAATGGTGATTTAAAAGAGGAAGTGTATTTAGTTCAACCTGAAGGTTTTGTGTAGAAATGTGTTAGAATAGTAATCCATCCTTAGTACCTTATTTTATAACTTAGTCAAATTCTTTTGCTTCTATGCATTAAATTGCTATGGTTTAGACTTAGGGAAATTGGTCTAGGAGGTGAAGTGGTTATTTTGATCCATTCACACACACACACACACACACACACACTAGAACTCTATCTTGGCCAACCTAGCACATGTGCTCCCTCATTAGTTCCTTGGATTGCTACTTCCTTGTTTTGAGGAATCTAAGTTTGACTAGGGATGCTAATGTTGTATTTAGTCCAATTTTGGCCTCCTAGTGCTCCTTGATCCACTCCCACACCTATAATTTCTCACCCATGAATTTATTGGACTCATTTATGCCCCATCATGCCTCACCAACATTCACACCATGGTTCGTGACTGTTTGGGGTGATTCGAGAGATGATTGGTCCACCTAGGGGGGATTGAGGTCAAATCTTGCCATGACACATGTACACTCCCAAATGACTTCCTAAGCCTCATGAATAATTCCTAATGTAATATATTTCTGATCTAAACACATTCATATGTTAGAGAGTTCAATAATATCCACTTTTTGTTCACATGTGTATATAAATTTTGTTACTCTTTCAAGCTTTTTGCTGGTTTTTGCAAACTAATTTGAATTGTGAGAGTATATTGCACTCCTAGATATAGGTGTGAATCAAATTATCACATGGTATCAGAGATTATTGGATTTTCGGATCAATCTATAGTGTTTGAGCTTCATTTTGAGGGATTTTCCAGATATATTTGAGTGTTTTTTGCAGGTACTTTCAATAAATTCTCACCACTAGCGCAAGAATATATGGAGAAAACTCATGCCTTTCTTACACCATTCAATTACTTCGAATGGAAGGTAGATATGGTCAACCAAATGAGATCCAAGGGTCTCTACAGGGTTACCATGGGGACAGAAGTTGAGCCAAATTCTGCAATAGAGTAGTCAAAATAATTCAATAGAATTGATGAACCTTTTGGAATGCTATGTCTTGGCATTTTGAGAGAAATCCTATTTCAAGGTGACATTATATGCACCCCAAATAAAGTTTGGCCTAGGATCAAATCTCTCTTTGGGAATACTAATGAATTAAGGGGTCACTAGGTAAAACAAGAGTTCATCACCTTAAGCCCAATTCATTTTGACACCATCTAGGAGTTCTTCACCAAATTCAAGTCTTTGGTGCTTCAAATAAAGCAGTGTGGAATCAAGAATAAGGAAAAGAAACTCATATTGTCAATCCTTTCGAAGTTATGGTATGGATACTCTCTGTTTGTTAGCACATTTCATCTTAGCAAGCTAACCATTCAAATTGGAAAATGCCATCGCTAGCAAGCTTCGTGGAGTCTTTGACCCAAGAGCAAGATAAGCTAGTGCAAATGGGTGCCATCAAAACAAGCAAGGACCAAGCTCTTGCTGTGGGGGTTTTGAATGCATCCAAAGGCAAGAAGAAATCCAAGGATTTGAAACATCCATATAAGAAGAAACCAGATAGACCCAAGATTCCTTATGGAGGTTCGAATTCTTGCAAGGACAAGGACAAGGAGGGAAAGGAGAAGACCAAATGCACCTATTTCTACAAGGGATGGAATCCAGAGAGTGATTGCATGAAGAAAACCATTGATATGATGGTGCAGCTATTGGAGAAGAAAAACATCCCAGACCAAGAGGGCGTAAGGAAGAAGGATTCCAGTTCAGGTTCTGACAACAAGGAGAAGTGTCATGCTTTGGTTGCAGGTTCTTCAAATCCCTCCAACTTCACCATTGATTCAGGAGCATCAAGGAACATGGCCTCTATCATAGATTTCTTCACATCCATTTATTCGGATAGTGGCCCAACTTTTCGAATGGGTGATGATTCTAAGATCCAGTCTAAGGGAGTTGGCAGGATTGACCTTGAAGATGGATATTTCAACAATTTCCTATATGTACTAGAATTGGCAGGGAACCTACTATCAGTATACCAAATGAGACATACTAGAGAATCCAAGAGAGTAACATTTACTCTAGTTGAGGTTGATATATTAGAACTCCTCCAACAAATTTGTGGCATTGGGGTATGAAGATCACCAAGCTAGGATGCACACATTTCTTCCAAATTCCAGAGGCCAAGCACTTCTGTCTCATGCCAATGAAACCAGCAAGCTGTGGCATGAGATATTTCTCCATATAAACTAAAAATACCTCCAGGCATTGAATAAGGATGACATGGTGGAAGGGCTTCCTCCTATCAAATCCTCTAATGGTGCATGCATTGGTTATGTGGTGGGAAAGCATCCATAGCACAACTATGAGAAGGGGAAGGAAAGGAGAGCTACACAAACACTTGGATTGGTGCATTCAGATCTCATTGGTCCTCTTCCCACTCTCTCATATGGAGGATCAAGGTATGTTCTCACTTTGATAGATGATTTCTCGAGGTTCTATTGGGTCTACTTCCTAAGCTAAAATGTGAAGTCTTTGAGACTCTGAAGATTGGGAAGGACCTTGTTGAGAATAAAAGTGGGAACAAGATCAAAATACTTAGGACTGATAATAGTAAAGAGTATGCAAATACAAATTTGCAGCACCTATGTGATAAATGTGGCATCAGAATGTAGCATTCCGTCCTCTACACACTAGAAACAAATGGTGTGGCAGAGAGGAAAAATGGGGCTCTCAAGGAGATGGCTACATGCATGATTAAGGCTAAGGATTTGAGTCCTACAATATGGGTTGAAGCCATTAAATGTGTTACATACATTCAAAATAGGTCTCTACACAAATCAGTGAAAGGGAAAACACCTTATGAGTCTTGGTTTGGTCACAAGCCAAATATTTGACATTTCAGGATTTTTGGCTCAATGGCATGGGCTCAAATTCCATCAGAAAAGAGGAAGGCATTGCAGCCACAAAGAAAAGAATGCATAATGGTGGGATATGGTGAATACACAAAGGGATACAATCTCTTTGATACATCCACACACACAAAAAATCATTTAAAGAAGTGTGCAATTCGAAGAGAAAACTATACCAAATTTTGAACTAGCACCGGGGGAATGCTCTTCTCCTCAACACCAAGATGATCAAAGTGATGATTCCATTTCTGATATTTCTGATTTTGATATGGCTGAAGATGATATTTTTGAACATGACACACCCTCAAGGCCCAAGTGGGCAAGGAAAACCATAGAAGCTGAGGCGGATTTAGCAGGCAATCCTCTAGATCCCAGGAAGACAATATCGCAATCTCACAATGCATCTTATGAAAGTGAAGTTTCCCTTGTTGAGAATTGCTATATGATGGTTGGATATGATCCAAAATCATATCAGGAATCACCTCATGATCCAATATGGAAATCATCCATGCAAGAATAATTCAATTCTCTCCAAGAGAATGAGACTTGGGAATTGGTTTCCTTACCTCCCAAGAGGAAGCTTGTGCAATGCAAGTGGGTCTATAGGACCAAAGCTGCTGCTAATGGGTCTGAAATAAACTATAAGGCCATATTAGTTTCCAAATTATTTTTTAAAGTCCAAGGAGTGGACTGTACAGAGACCTTTGCACCAGTTGCAAAGATGGATTCTATCAGGATAGTTTTAGCCACTGTTGCTAGTAAATGGTGGGAGGTTCACCACATGGATGTCAAAAGTGCATTTATTCATGGTGATATATAGGAAGAGCTATATATTCAGAAACCTAAATGTTTCCAAGAGGATCCTTCCCTTGTTTGTAGGTTAAAGAAGTCACTATATGGCCTCAAGCAAGCCCCAAGGGCTTGGTATGCGAAGATGGACAATTATCTATTATCAATTTGCTTTGTTAGATGCAAGTATGATCCTAATGTGTATTTGCAGCATATTTGTGATGTATTGCAGATAAATTTACTATATGTTTATGATATTTTGATTACAGGTAGCTGCAGCAACTAAATTGGGTCAATTAAAGCATCTTTACACAGTGAATTTGCAATGATTGATCTAGGATTGCTAAAACAATTTCTTGGTTTGGTAATTAAGAAATATGAAAGTGGCATCATGATCAGCCAAAAAAAGTATGATTTAGACCTGTTATTAAAGTTCAATATGGATGAATGTAAGGCATCCAATTTCTCATTCATTTCTGGCATCAAACTAGGTGAAATTGGTGACTCTCCATTGGTAGATTGCTCATTGTATAGACAACTAGTCAGGAGTTTGTTGTATTTTACACACACTAGAACTTATTTATCATATGTTGTTAGTGTTGTAGAAATATATATGCAGCAGCCACATGATATCCATTGGAAGGCAGCCAAGAGGATCCTTCAATATGTACAAGGCACCAAGAACTTTGGGGTACGATATGTTGCTAGTTCTCCACCAGAACTAGTAGAATTTTCTGATTCGGATTGGGCTAGAGATCCCAATTATTAATTCTTGCACATGATCTAGGAACTAAGAATCAAAATCATCAAAGAATAATTAACAAATACTCATGAATTGGAAAATAACTGGAACCAGAATAGGTTTCCTCTCTGTATATTTTATAAACAATAATGGGTTACAATTTCCATGCTAAGCAATGGCTTAACTGCATGAAGAATTCGAATACCTAAGGGACAATTCGAATTTAATGAGTGAGTCTAGCTTAATTGACTCTTTGCCATGAAATATCACTCAGTTAACCACTTGACCAAAACCCTAATTGACTCACTAAACCCTAACTGAAGTCGGAGTGCAATAAATGACTGAATCTCAACTGAAGGAGATCAAACACATGTCATAGCAATCCAACCATCAAGTGCTAGTCCTGCATGACTCCAATGAACCCTGATGAGGTTAACTGAAGCTGAACTGACCATCAGAAGTTGGTGGAGGCGCCTTGTTGACTCCAGTTCATTAAATAATAATAAATAATCATTAAATAATATATTTAATGAATGGAGGTGCCTTAACTGACTGTAACTGAATGGTTGAACTGAAAGTAACCACCAGTTATCAATTAGGTGCATTAATGTCACACAGATCACTCCTGGAGTGGTCCAGTTAGCCTCCTTGATTGTAGGAGAAGGCTAAGTTAGCCTCCTTGACTATAGGTAGGCATGGGAGTGACTAGGATGATGGTAATTAATGCTCCACTGATGTCAATTAAACTTAGGATAGTGGTTTAACTAGGCCAATTTGACCGAAAGAGTGTGTATGATGGTAAATGTCTCCAACACCCCCCCTTAAGATATACTCAGGAAGAGTTAGAAAACATAGATGCATAAAATGCTAGGGCCCTGGCAACTAAGGCCATAGGTCACCCTGTACAATGCTGAAACTGAAACAATGCTCAAAACAAACTAAGTGAGGAAAAGAGGGAAAACCCAGTGGGAAAAAACCCCCCCTCAAGCTGAACATTGAAAATAGTCTGGATCACCCTGATGAACTCACCCCCAATAGTGAACGGAGGTAAGTGAACTTCTTTTCTGAAAAGCTCTTGGTGAATATGTCTGCAATCTGCTCATCAGTCGAGTAGTATTGCAGAATGATAGTCCTGTCATGCACTAGCTCCCTGATGTAATGCATGTGAATCTCTACATGCTTGGTCCTCTACCTGGTAATTGGATCCGTGGATATCTTAATATCACTTTGGTTGTCACAAAAGAGGACAGTAGACAAAGTACTACCAAGATCAAACTCTGAAAGAATGCCTTGCAACCAAACTGCTTGGATGCAAGCATTCACCGCTCCTCGATACTCGGCCTCTGCTGAAGATAGTGCTATGGAAGCCTGCTTTTTGCTTGACCAGAAAATAGGGCCACCACCAAACATGAATACATATCCGGAAGTTGACTTCTGATCAATAGAATCACCCGCCCAATCGGAATCTTTGTATCCAACCAGCTCTAGCTCGGAGTCTGCAGCATAGTGAATGCCGTAGGTCCTGGTTCCCTAAATGTACTGGAGGATCCTCTTGGATTCCTTCCAATGAATATCATGAGGCTGATACATGCATCTTGATACAGCATTCATGGCATAAAAAATATCAGGCCTAGAATGTGTCAACTACAACAAGCTACCAATCAGCTGTCGATAGATAGTGCAGTCCATGGGAGGTGTGCTTTTTCCTTCTTCAAGGCTGATCCCTGAAAGGAAAGGGAATGGCGCAGGCCTACATTCAGCCATCTTAAACTTGACTAACAGGTCTGAAATGTATTTTGACTGAGTGACCATAATCCCATCAGAATTTTGTTCGATTTCGAGCCCCAAAAATTGTTTTAGAAGCCCCAAATCACTCATTTCAAAGGCATTGTGGAGAGCAGTTTTGATGGCTGAAATGGAGGCAATTGTGCTACCTGTGATCAGTAAGTCATCAAAATATAAAACAATGATAATTATATGACCATCATGCTACTATAAATATACATTTGGATCTGATCTACATCTCTGAAAGTTTTGCGAGAGAAGAAAGGCATCCATCTTGGAATACCACTCTCTTGGGGCCTGTTTTAACCCATATAGTGACTTCTTTAGCTTGCAAACCAAAGATGGATCAGTGATGTAGCCCTCAGGATTCTTCATTTATATCTCCTCATGAATATCTCCATGCAGAAAGGCTGACTTAACATCCATGTGATGCACCTCCCAGTGCTTGGATGCGGAAATAGCCAAAACAAGGCAGATGGAGTCAATTTTTGCAACCGGTGCAAAGGTCTCATGGTAGTCCACTCATTGGACCTGAGAGAAACCTTTTGCTACCAGCCTTGCCTTATATTTGTAGGTGCTTCCATTAGCAGAAACCTTTGTCCGAAACACCCACTTGCATTGAACCAATTTCCTTCCTAGAGGAAGAGGAACTAGCTCCCAAGTAGTGTTTTTCTGAAGAGAATTCATCTCTTCATCCATGGCAAATTTCCATCTCGGATCCTTCCAAGCATGGTAGTAGGATTTTGCATCTGAACTAATCATCAAATAGCAAGTTTTGGACAGCAAATTATCAGAACAAGAGAGTGCAATACCTGCTCTTTGGAAATCAGACCGGGTTCTCCTTGGATCATCCAGATTTCCAATGTTGTCTCCTGCGGAGGAGAGTGTCTGTCGGGCCCATGTAGGAATGATTTTGCACTTCAGGTTCTGATTCAGTATCTGATGTTTGCTGCACACTAATATCAGAAATTAGAGGATCCAAATCAGGGTCATCACCCCCAATTTCATCATCCAAATATTCAGTGGAATAGGAAGGAATTTCAGCAGTTTTCTCCTCCACTAGTTCCACCTCCTGAAGAGGCTCATCGAACTTGACACTTCTCTCGATGATGATCTGTTTGGTATTGATATCTAGAAGCTTTAATCCTTTAGATTCATCAGGATATCCAATAAACAGACATTCTATGCTCTGCGGTTGCAAAGCCCTTCTTTTATCAAGCGGAATCTGGGCCCATGCAGTGGACCCAAACACCCGTAGGTTCGACACATCTGGCTTGTGTCCAAAGTATGCTTTGAAAGGAGTCTTTCCTTTCACTGATGAATGTGGCACCTTGTTCTGAATGTATGCTGCAGCATGTGTGGCTTCAGCCCACAAATTTGCAGCAAGCTTCTTTGACTCCAACATACAGGTGGTCATCTCTTTGAGAGACCGGTTCTTCCTTTCCACTACTCCGTTCTGCTGGGGAGTGTAGGGAATTGAATGTTGAACCTGAATAAGAATTTGGGAGAAAATGTACAGCAACTCATTACTGACATACTCCCCTCCATTATCATATCTCAAGATCTTGATCTTAAGCCTAGAGGCATTTTCGATCAAAGCCTTCAATTCAGAAAATTTCTCACATACTTCTGATTTCTTTTTGAGAAAGAAAACCCATGTATACCTTGAAAAATCATCAATAAAGGTCAGGAGGTACCTTGATCCATTCATGGATGTGACAGGAATTGGACCACTAATATCAGAATGTATCAGCCCCAATATGCTTGTAGCTCAGTTTGCCTTCCCCCGATCGAACTTGTGCTCAGGGTGTTTTCCAATCAAACAGCCCTTGCAGACTCCCGTGGTTTCCTTGATGACCGGAAGGCCTTCAACCATGGAGTTTTTCTGTAATTGCTGCAAATATTTGAAATTAAGATGGCCAAACCTTTCATGCCACAGCCTACTAACCTCATTTCCATGAGTTAGCAAAGCAGTGGGCTTTGCATCCACAACAAAGTGAGAGAACTCATAGGCTTTTGCATGATGATTTGCATGGCCTTTTGCAGTGAGTTTCCCGGATGCAATTTCTGTTATCTCCACATCATTTGGGCTGAAAGAGACCCTCTTAGGCATTCCTGTATGTGTCATTTGATAGACACTAAGGAGATTTTCTGCTAGAGGTGGTACATACAAAACATTAGAAAAAAAACCATTTTCTAGATCTACAGTACCTTGTCCTTTGGTAATGATGGTGGAGTCATCTCCCAAGTGGATGGGGATGGATTTGCTGGTCTCCAAGGATGAAAAGGAGTCTTTTTCAGCCATCATGTGATTCGAAGCTCCACTATCAATCAGCAGTGATTTGGACTTCGAAGTGCTTGCCATGAGGGCATGACCTTTCTCATGCTGTGGTTCCCGATCTTGGTGATCTCTCCTCCGAAAGCTCTCCGGAAGATTGATGTGATTCCTCTCAAGGAGAGAGGTTGCTTCATCAAGCTTTTTCTTAATGTAGGCATGCTCAGGGTGAAAACCCTTCCTGCAGTAAGAACACCTGACTTTTTCTTTCCCATTGTGCCCTTTTCCTTTGTTCTTCCTTGAGCCAAAAGATTCATCATGCTGCTGATTTTCAAATCTAGGATTTGGAGCATCAAATTTAGTTTTCTGATTTTTTTGCTGCTTTCCTTTACCCTTCGTATCTTTGGGCCCTAAGACATGGAGGGCTTGATCACGGGAAGATCGGATGATGCCCATCTGGACAAGCTTGTCATGTTCACTAGTTAGGGACTCAATGAAGGCATTGAGTGTAAGCATCTTCCATCTGGGTGTTGTGAGCTTCCCCGCACGGAATGTAGAAACAAAAACTAAATAATCATCCCTGAGTTTGGAGAGGATGGCTAGGATGAGCTGATCATCTTCCTTCTCCACTTTGCATTGCTTCAAGAGAAAAACAATATGCTTGAACTTTGTAAAGAATTCATTCAGAGTCTCGAAATTGGAAGGTTGGAGAGACATGAGTTCATTTTCGAGTTGATAAATTCTCATGTCATCATGCTTTCCATACAGAGATTCCAATTTGTCCCATATTTCTTTCGGTGTCTTCAGATCCGTAAGATGGAAGAGAAGGTCATCAGAAATAGAGAGGCATAAGAAACCGAAGGCTTCATCCTTGTTGTTCAAGAATCTTGATTTTTCTATGGCGGATCCAGGCTCAGGTTTAGTGTCCATGGTGACTCTAAAGAGTCCTTTGCATTTCAGCTGATTTTCCATTTTATCTTTCCATGTGTGGAAATTGAATGGAGTCAACATAGGTACTGAGGAGGCCATCTGGATTTGCTGTAGCGAATGCTTCACCTGTAGAAACATGAAAATCAAAACAGAAAGGGCAAAATAAGGTCGGACAGCCTGCACATTCTAGGCTTTCATCACACCCAGCATAGTCAATCAAGCAAGCTTGATCAACAAGTTCTTTACTTGGGATATTGAGTGGTAATCCTTGGCTTCTAGTGCAGTGTTGGAATTTTGAGCTATTGCTCACTTCTCATGGAGAAATCTGTCAAAAAGCTTGTTCTTGAGAGATTGTTCTTCGTTCCGCCGTAAGCTCTGATACCATATTAATTCTTGCACATGATCTAGGAAATAAGAATCAAAATCATCAAAGAATAATTAACAAATACTCATGAATTGGAAAATAACTGGAACCAGAATAGGTTTCCTCTCTGTATATTTTATAAACAATAATGGGTTACAATTTCTATGCTAAGCAATGGCTTAACTGCATGAAGAATTCGAATACCTAAGGGACAATTCGAATTAAATGAGTGAGTCTAGCTTAACTGACTCTTTACCATGCAATCTCACTCAGTTAACCACTTGACCAAAACCCTAATTGACTCACCAAACCCTAACTGAAGTCGGAGTGCAATAAATGACTGAATCTCAACTGAAGGAGATCAAACACATGTCATAGCAATCCAACCATCAAGTGCTAGTCATGCATGACTCCAATGAACCCTGATGAGGTTAACTGAAGCTGAACTGACCATCAGAAGTTGGTGGAGGCGCCTTGTTGACTCTAGTTCATTAAATAATAATAAATAATCATTAAATAATCATTAAATAATATATTTAATGAATGGAGGTGCCTTAACTGACTGTAACTGAATGGTTGAACTGAAAGTAACCACCAGTTAGCAATTAGGTGCGTTAATGTCATACAGATCACTCCTGGAGTGGTCCAGTTAGCCTCCTTCACTGTAGGAGAAGGATAAGTTAGCCTCCTTGACTGTAGGTAGGCGTGGGAGTGACTGGGATGATGGTAATTAATGCTCCATTGATGTCAATTAAACTTAGGATAGTGGTTTAACTAGGCCAATTTGACCGAAAGAGTGTGTATGATGGTAAATGTCTCCAACACCAATGACAGAAATTACACTTCTGGTTTTGTATTAATTATTTCCGATGGTACAATATGTTGGTCAAGTAAGAAACATCACACTACTTCCCTTTCTTCAGCTGAGGCCAAGTATAGAGGAGCAGTGAACGTAGCTACACAAATGTGTGTGGTTGCAAGGCATTCTTCTGGAGCTTAATGTTGCGCTAGATTCACCCACTGTCGTTTGGTGTGACAATCAAAGTGTAATCAAGATTTATACAGATCCAGTACATAGACAAAGGACCAAGCACACAGATGTTCATATGCACTACATTCGGGGCTTAGTGCATGATCGGGTGATTTCCTTGCAGTATTTCCCTTCCACCGAGAAAACTGCTGATATTTTCACCGAGAAGACATTCACTTACTTGAGAGCACTTCTTAGAGTGAGTGATGTATGGTGATGGCTACCATCTACCTTCATATTTTTTTCCCCATTTCCATTTTTTAGGAGAGGTTTTGTTCCCATATGGTTTTTCTCTTTTCCTTGTTTTCATGGACAAACAAAATTTTATGTTGTATGAGGTGACTTGCTCCTTTGTTTCCAATTCCTCCATGATATTTTTTGTTAAGTTGTACTAATTCAAGGTTAAGGAGGGGTCTTAGAACACTAATCCATCCTTATTACCTTAGTTTATACCTTAGTCAAATTCTTTTGCTTCTATGCATTAAATTACTATGGTTTAGACTTAGGGAAATTGGTCTAGGAGGTGAACTGGTTATTTTGAGCCATTCACACACACACACCAATGATCTAAAGTGGTCAACCTAGAACATGTGTGCCCTCATTAATGTCTTTGAGCGCTACTTCCTTGTTTTGAGGAATTTGGGTTTGATTAGGGGCGCTAGTGTTGTCTTTAGTCCAATTTTGGCCTACTAATGGATTTATTGTGCTCCTTGAGCCACTCCCACACCTCTACTTTCTCACCCACTCCCGTCTTGGACTCATTTATTCCCCAACATGCCTCACCAACATTCACATAATGGTTCATGACTGTTTTGGGTGATTTGAGAGCTAATTGGTCCACCTAGGGGGGATTGAGGTCAAATATTGCCATGACACATGCACACTCCCAAATGGATTCCTAAGCCTCACAAATTCTTCCTAATGTAACATATTTCTGATCTAAACACATTCATATGTTAGACAGTTCAATATTTTCCACTTTGTGTTCACATGTGTATGTAAATTTTGTTACTCTTTCAAGCTTTTTGCTAGTTTTTGCAAACTAATTTGAATTGTGAGAGTCTCTTGCACTCCTAGATCCAACTAAAAATTAAATTCTCACAAAGGCTTAGGAGCATCTTGTTTGCATATTGAAGAAAACTATCTATGGATTGAAACAAGCCCATAGATCGTGGTATATAAATAATGATTCCTTCTTTAAACAACAAGGGTTTATGAAAATAAAAAATGATTCAAGCCTATACATTAAGAAAGATAAAGAAGTAAATGTTTGCTTGATATATGTATATGTTGACGATCTCATTATTACAGGTGGAGCATATTAGTTGATTGCAAATTTTAAAAAGTCGTATGTCTCAAGAATTTGAAATGAAAGACCTTGGTGATTTGCATTATTGTTTAGGAATTGCATTTTGGAGAGAGGATGGTCAGTCATTGATCACTCAAAACAAGTATGTAAGGGAAATCCTTAATAGATTTCAGATGAGTGAATGCAAAGCAGTATCAACCCCTTTGGATTAAAATATGAAATTGTACAGTAATGATGGATCTAAAGAAGAAGATGGTACTTTGTATCATCAACTAGTGGGAAGTCTGAACTATCTCACTACTACAAGGCCAGACATATTATATTCAGTTAGCATCCTTAGTCAATTCTTGTCTAAGCCATGTGAAACACATTGGAAAGCTGCAAAACAAGTCCTAAGATATTTAAAAGGAATAATTAATTTTGGTATTTTATATATTGATGCATTTGATGTTCAATTGGCCGTTTATTCTGATTCTGTCTCGGCAGGGAATTCTAATGACATAAAATCTACTTCTGGATATGCTTTTCACATTGGTTCAGGAGTCATGACATGGAGCAGTAAGAAACAACCAAATGTTTCTTTGTCGTCCACAACAGTTGAATATAAAGCATTGACCAATGCTACTTGTGAAGCCATTTGGTTGAGGCACATTCTAGAAGATGTTGGTACAAAGCAAGAACAAGTTACCAGAATACAATGTGATAATCATAGTTCAATTAAGTTGGCACATAATCCAGGTTATCATGTAAGATCCAAACATATTGAGATGCAACATCACTTTGTGTGAGAAAAGATAGAGTCTAAAGAGATTGAATTGACTTATTGTAGTATACGTGAAAATGTTGTTGATATTTTCACCAAACGAGTTGGAAGAATCCATTCTGAGGATCTTAGAAAGAAACTTGGTGTTATAGAGAATCCATTTCTTCATTAAGGGAGGTTGTTAAAAATAATGAAGAACTATATTCATTGTAATTTTCTAAACTTAGAATGAGTGGTTTGATAATAGGATCATATCCATAATTAATGGATCTAGTTTATTTGGTATTTACCTATGTATGTAAGTTTCATTTGGGAGCCTTTGTTCTCTGCTTGTTCGTGTGATCATTTAATTGAACCATGGTTGAAATAAACATGGAGATTTCCATTAAAGTAAGTTTTTTTCTTAAAACTTGGTTAGAAAAAGAACCATTTAACTCTTTCATAAAAATAACATAAAGAATAAAATGTAAACTCAAAATTATTATATTAAATTTCTATGATAAGTTGAATGTTAGGAAATATATCGTTAAGATGATTAATATGAAAGATAGATAATCTATGACTTCATAAAACAAAAGTGGATCATACAAAATGTTAAATATAAATACCACAAAATCTTTCAAAATGTTAAATGTAAATATAAATAGGATATGAGATTACTTTGACTTGAGTTTGTTCATAAAATTTATCTACAAATAAATCCTATCAAGGTTCGCAACGAACAACGAATACGCAACATAATCTAGAGCACTATAGTTCTAATTTTTAAAATAATTTATTTCTTTACTTTATTATATAATTAATTTTTTTTATATTTTGATTTTCTTTTTTAATTTTTTTTATTAAGCTAAACTAAATATGAGAAGATGTGGTAAGTAATGTAATGTATGTAATAAAAAATATTATTTGACATGTTATAGTGAATTAATTTTAAATTTAAAAAAATTAAATCAATATAATTTTATTTATTTTAAATTTATATTAATAAGAAATTAGATGTTTTCATCTTTTAATAAATAATAGATAAATTAAATTAAATTTTTTTATCAAAAATAATTAATATTTTTATATGAATAACTATAAGATAATTAAATAATTAAGTTTTTTAAACTTTTGGGTTTGAAATATTTTTATTATGTTTTCAAGTTTCTTTAATATTTATATAAAATAAAATAAAAAAATTCATTTTTTTTATAACTATGGTGGAAAACAAGAGTAAAATCTAATTTAAAAATTATATCAAAGTAAATTTGATTTCTTAATATTTTAAAATTCAATATTATAATGTTTTTAACTTTTGATTTTTAAATTTTTATAAATCATAAAGAAACTTGGCCCACTAAAGTCCAAACTTTGAAAATCTAGATCAAAATATAATATTAAAAAATTGAAAAAAAAGACATTAATATAATGTAACTTAATAATGGAATATGTGATAACTAAAATAATAATATTATAAAAATTGAAAATAAAAGACCAATTAATATAATGTAACCTCACCCACTAAATTCCAAACTTTGAAAATCTAAATCTAAATATAATATTAAAAAAATTGAAAAAAAAGACAAATTAATATAATGTAACTTAAAAATGGAATATGTGATAACAAATCTAACAATATTATAAAAATTGAAAAAAAAAATTAATATAATGTAACTTAATAATGGAATATGTGATAATTAATCTAACCCGACACACTTGTTATTATAATATTGATAAAAGATCTTCTATTATTATTATTATTAATAAGAGATGTTTTGCAAGTTCGCGCATTAAGAAAAGCATTTGTTTCATGTGGAAAGTGCGTACTATAATTAAAAGATCTCATATATTGGGAGTACATTTCCCAGCAGTGCCTGATTTCTGGTATTGGGAGTACATTTCCCAATATTAGAAATTTGATTGGAATATATCATAAAATTATCCAGTGGGCTCCATCATGTGCTTTAAGTTAAGCGGGTTAAGCTTGTGGTTGTTGTTGGTATTAGAGCAAATGCATGGAGTGGTTGGTGACGAAAGGTTTATTTATAAAAATATATGTAAATAGTTATAGGAAAAATAATTATGAGAATAGTATTTTATTAGTATAGATTTTTTTTTTTCAGAAGAAAAAAGCCTGCCTTGATATTCATAAACTGAATCAAAGGACATCAAAACAATGCTGCCAGCATACAGTGATACATAATACATCATGGAGTATTTCGCCAGGGGGAAAGGCGAGCCAACTACAAAATGATCCCATCAGATAACTGATTCCTCATAAAGAAATCTGCCAGAACAACCACATCTATCGAGCGTCAACAGGCACTGAATCCACAATCCAAAAGAGATCTCTCAATCTTATCAAAAATTGGTATGATGGAGGAAAGCATCATATGATCAGTCTCAGTAAAGCTAAAAAGTATTATGAGTAATCAATTGGTTCTCATTAAATTCCATAAAACTGCCAAAGAGAGCGCAGTTTTAGAGAGACGGTTAGCCAACCGATTGTGCTCTCGATAGATGTGGGTGAATGACAGATCGTGAAAGGCGGCCAAAAGATTTTTTGTCTCTCGACACCAATGTATAAGATCTGGTGGGGAGAGCTCAGTTGATCCACGAACCCAGTTGATGATTACTTGTGAATCACCATAGACGTGGGTAAGTGGGATCCCCATCATTTGGGAGGTAAGGAGAAGAGCCCAAAGACTGAGCAACTCTGCCTTCGTGTTGGTGCCATGTCCGACCCCCAGCGAGAACTCCATTCGATGAGTTTCATTGATATAAATACAAAAAACAGCACCAGCTGTCAAATATTTTGAAGCACCATCCATAAAGCCACAATGATAGAAAATGGCAGGTGTCATTCCAATAACTCTATCACGCCTCCTCTTTTTAACAGCACATGGAGGTAAGCCACGCACAGTAGATAAGACCTGCTGTATAATAGAATATACAGACCTTTTTTCTCCATCAAATAGAGTGCGGTTACGTGCTTTCCATATGATCCACATCATATGGAGTGGAAGAAAATACAAAGGCGAGTCCCTGTGCATATTTTTGATCCAATTATTTATCATCACTTCAATCGGTACAGCAGGAGTGATTGCACACAGATTAAGGAGATCACAAACATGAACAGCAACAGTTCTCCAAACACTACATAAAATAAATAAATGAGACACAGATTCTTCATTTGTGCCACAGAGAACGCAGATCCCTGGCCCGTGTAATCCTTTTTTCTGCAGGTTTACCCACGTAAGTATTTTATCACGTAGTGCGAGCCAGATAAAACATGATATCTTGCTGGGTACATTCTTATTCCAAAGGACAGAATCCACGGAGGTGGCAGGAGGAGGGGAGTGAACCCCAACAATATAATCATAAGCAGCACATGCTGAAGGTGAACCATGTGAGTCATTATGCATCCAAGTGAGAGTATCTGGGCGGTCAGAAAGATGAATACCTGCTCCTTGTATATCATGTATGAAATTATTCCATATTACACTGTAAGAGCCCCCAAGATAAAGATCATCAGTAGACAGCCAATAGCTTTTTGCAGGAAAGAGAGTGTTCCGAGCCTGAGCGAGTGTACAGATGTCCATATCTTCCAAATAGGATCTCAAATCCTCAGGCAGATGTGGGGATTGTACACCAATAAAGGGATCAATGCCTAGAAGGATATTATTACCATCTCCCACTTTCCAGGTCAAGCAGGAGCCCAGCCACGGGAGAATCTGTACAAATCCTCTCCAGAATAAAGATGCGCTGCGAGTGATAAAAATCTTATTTCTGAGCTAATCAATAACTGGGATACCTTTCAGATATTTTGCATGTATGACAGATGACCAAAGACCATCAAAATGAAGTATTCTCCAAAGATTTTCGAGGCGCAATGAAAGGTTAAACCAGAGGAGGTTTTTAATACCCCAACCCCCACAGCTTTTAGGCTAGGAAAGATCATTCCAGCTGGCCAAATGAAATTTCCTTTTGATTTCCGATGATCCCTAGAGAAAGCTGAACATGAGGCTTCTGAGCTTTTGAATGACAGCAGCTGGGAGAGGAGCCAGACTCATCCAATAAACCGGAATGCTAGATAAGATGGAGTTTAACAGAATCAATCTACCCCCAAGAGAAAGGTATCTGAAGGTCCAGTGGCAGATCCTCTTCTCCACTTTTTGAATAAGCCATAGCCAGTCACTGATTCTGTAGCCAATGGGTTTTAAGAAAAAACCAAGGTAATTGATCCTCGAATGTAAAGGCTTCATTCTGTAGGGAATGATAGCTGCTAGTGAATTATAACCAGCTTCATCCAACTTGTAGTACAAAAAACAAGATTTATCAACATTAATCATCATGCCAGATGCTTTGCAGAAAGTTTCCAATATAACCTCAAAAGCAGTCCAATCCAGTAAGGTGCTAGAACCACAT
Organism: Pseudotsuga menziesii; assembly: GCA_001517045.1. Lineage (NCBI taxonomy): Eukaryota > Viridiplantae > Streptophyta > Pinopsida > Pinales > Pinaceae > Pseudotsuga > Pseudotsuga menziesii. The sequence continues at coordinate 244,179 of LPNX010014678.1, forward strand.
AAGATCACATCATCAACGAATAGGAGGTGTGATAGAGCAAGTGAGGATGAGATATGAATGCCCCTGATCAGTCCATTGTCCCTAGCATCCCGAATTAGTAAGCTAAGGTCCTCGATGACAAGGATGAAGAGGAGAGGTGAAAGAGGACAGCCCTGACGGATACCTCGGGAGGCAGGGAAGAAAGATGAGGGAGTGCCATTGACCAGGACCACGAAATTTACAGTAGATATGCATCCCATAATCCAGTTCACAGTGAGGAGGGGGACTCCTATTTGAATCAAAATTAGTCTGATGAAAGTCCAATCCACCCGGTCAAATGCCTTCGTAAGGTCGAGCTTAAGGACAAATGCAGAATGATTCTTAGTGTGGATAGAGTGAAGTACCTCCTGGAGGATACCAATGGGCTCAGATATTTGGCGGTCTTTTAGGAAACCATACTGTTCCTGAGAAATGCCCAAATCAAGGAAGGGTTTGAGTCTCCTAGCAATGACTTTCGCAATGAGCTTATAGAGGAGGTTGCAGAGGGAGATAGGTCTAAAATCGGCAAAAGTCAAGGGCTTGTCCTTCTTAGGTATGAGGGTCAGGAAGGTAGAGTTAAGGGAAGGGGGAATGTAACCAGAGGTTCTGGTTTGGTCAACAGACTTGAGAAGGGTAGGGCCCAGGAGATCGAAGAAATGTAGATAAAATTCAACAGGCCAGCCATCCGGGCCCGGACTACGATCTTTCCTAAAGGCTTTAAGAGAGAGTTCCACTTCAGTAAGGCAAACAGGTCGGGTAAGGAGAGATGACTGATCAGGTGGGATGAGGCGGGGAAAGAGAGAGATGACTTTCAGCTAGTGATCAAGACAGGTAGTGCCATCATCTTTGAAGATGGCAGCAAAATGTGACTTTCCAAGAGCCTTAAGGGAGACCACATCCTCAACCAGAACACCATCAGGGCCTTCAAGGGACCATATCGAATTTTGTAATCTTCTTCCTGAGGCAAATGCATGGAAAAATTTTGTATTTGCATCACCTTGCAGTGCCCATTTAAATCTGCTTTTTAATTTCCAGGTGAGAAGGATGTGATCAGTGATCTTCTTCTTTTTAGCCTTCAAATGGGAAAGCCTAGCCAATTGTTCATATGAAAGAATACCATTGGTGGGACCGGCCAGGATGGATTCAATGGCAGCTTCCAAGTTTGAAAATGAGCAGTTCATAAAATCAGATTTATTCTTTGTCCACTTTTTTGTAGCAGCCTTAAGCTTGCGGAGGGAGAGGCACAAAGTGATTAAATCTCTCAAAGTGTAAACTTTTTTTTAGAGTAAAAATATTGAGGATATGTGTAATTTAATGTTTATGGTTTTAGTTTATCTAATTTATATTATTATATATATGTGATTCTAAAAAAATAAATTTTATTCAAGGCCACATGTTATTTTTAATAATTTTTTATTATTTTTTATAAAAGACACGTGTCAACTCTAAGATGAGCACAAAAGGAATTACACATCTCTCCCCTACTTGGTTGTAGAATGCACCTCTTCCGTACAATAAGGAAATGATATAATCATTTTAAAAAAAATTATTCATTCCTTTTATTAATCCATGAATTCTATGTTACTTCCATGATACATTTTAAAGTGGTATCTCCATTTAAATTATTGAAAATTACACCAGCCTAGATCCAAATCCTAGGCTTTATTAAGGGCCCCGAGAGTGATCAAATCTCTCGAGGTGCAAACCTCTTCTTATCTTAGGTATTGCACTCAATGAGCTATCAACTTTGGTGTGTCCTATATATAGCCATTGATTTGATTCAAACTAAAAGACACATCATTTTATTCACATATAATATTTTTATTATTAATATTTAAATTATTTATGGTCGACATATAATATTTAGCAAGGCGCTCCTAAACCATGTACAATAAAACCATGGGTTGTTTAGGAAGCCTTGCACATGGTTTAAAAACCAGGTGCAAGGCCCTCCTAAACCATGTAGTATAAAACCATGGGTTGTTTAGAAGGCCTTGCACATGGTTTTAAAACCATGTGCAAGGCCAACATTTTTTTTGCGGATAATTCATTTTTTTATTTTTTATTATTTTGTTAGGTAGGAACATTACAACATCTCCCCCATATTGTGTTTTATTTTTACCCCATTTTTTGGGGGGGATAATTAAATTTTTACATTTTTATTGTTTTGTTAGGTAGGAAGATTACAACATTGTCATGGTTAATGATGGTTCTGAACTATCTCTCTCTACTCTCTATGAGATTTTACTGCATTTTTGTAAGGCATCTGGGATGCAAATAAATGTTAATAAATCTTCTTTATACTACTCCTGTTCTGAAGATTCTGAAGTTATTACATTACAAAATATCTTCAGTTTTCCTGTTGATAGAATTGAAAATCGTATGAAGTACCTTGGGTTTCATCTTAAACCTTGCAGTTATCTTATTAGGGATTGGGATTGGCTGATTATTAAAGTTGAACAAAGGATTCAGAATTGGAGCTTCCGTTGGTTGTCCAAAGGAGGAAAGTTGATATTGATTAAAGCTGTTTTAGAGGCCATTCCAATCTATTGGATGCATTTTTGGGTTCCTATGGGTGTCATAGACAAAATCAGAAAGCTATGTTTTAACTTCCTTTGGGTGGGTAAACATAACTCTTCTGGTTTACCATGGATATCATGGAAGTTTCTTGCTATGCCTAAATCTATGGGTGGTTGGGGACTTAAAGTCCCTAAATTATTTGCCAAGGCACTTGCAGCAAAAAAGGTCTGGGATATCATTCATGGTTCGGGTTTATGGGTTAAGATAGAAATTCAGAAATATATTTATCCAATGACTATTCTGGACTGGATAAGATCTACTGTTAAAAAGAAAAAGAACATCTCTATTTGCTGGAAAACTGTTCTTTGGGCTTTTGATCTCATTGGAAATTTTCTGGTCTGGAAGATTGGTTCTGGCAATGCTGTTCGTATTGGTTTAGATCTGTGGGAGGGATGTAAATGGATACATGCTCTCCCTATTCCTATGATAGAAAGATTACATTTGGCTGGTTTTCAATTTCTTTCTGATATTGGAATTCTTGGTATATCTGTTTTGATGTCTCAAGAATGGTTATCTGCAGATTCTATGGGTTTTATTGAAGCTCTTGAGATTGCTGCTTGGAATGGATATATTGCCATTCTCAAGTCCAGCCATGTTAGACTTTCTACTGTAGATGATTGTCTTATTTGGAATTTATCAAAAACAGGCAAGTATTCTCCTAAAGTGGGATATGCTAAACTTGTTAATAGAGAAGTGGAATCGATCTGGTGGTGGAAGGTCATATGGAAGATGAAGTGTCCCCTAAAAACAAAAATTTTCAGTTGGTTTCTTCTTTCTGGTAAAGCATTGACTTGGGATGTACTTTGCATGAGAGGTAGAGAAGGTCCTGGAAGATGCTTTTTATGCAAACAGAATAGTGAATCCAATTTTCATATTGCAGTAGATTTCCCTTTTACTCAATCTGTTTGGTCAATTATTGAGGATCATCTGAATCTTAATAATCTTTGGAATGGTGATTCACTGTCTGCTTGTTTTAAAAACTGGTGTTTTTTATTAGATGTGGGACTTATCAAATCCTTACCTATCGTTGTACTTTGGTTCATATGGAAAGCAAGAAACAGATCTTGCTTTGAGGATCTTGACTCATCTCCTGCACAGGTATCAAGCTATAGCTTGGGTATGTTGAAGAATTTACCACAGACCTTATCTGTGGTCTCTATCAGATCAATTTTTGTGGAAGAAATTGATCAAACTTATGCATGGGGTTATTTTGATGGATCTGCAGCTGGGGATCCAATGATATGTGGGGCTGGAGGTATTTTGTTCATATCTGACAGGCATTATGTTACTTTCAAAGCAGGTTAAATTAGGTTTGGGCACCAATAATTATGCAGAATTATGTGCACTTAAGCTTCTCCTTAGGCTGACTCGGAAGCATAATTTGGATAAAATTCAAGTTTTAGGGGATTCCCAGTTAGTTATAAATTGGGCTTCTGGTAAGTATCGATTACTAAATCTTGAACTAGCCATGATTCTTCAAGATGTTCACTATTTAGCTGACAGTCTTGATTATGTGTCTTTCAAACACATTTATAGGGAAAGAAACTTCAAAGCAGATACTTTGGCTAAAGCAGGTGGCAGCTTACTTGAAGGTTTTTGGAGTACTTGTGAACAGAGAGGGGCAGAAATTATAGAAACTTTTCAGGTTTTCTAATATGTTTCTGTGGGCTGGCTGATTATGCAGTTTGTAGGACTGTATTTTTCTTGATTTTGGTACATGTTTATTGTTTTTACCTGACAGATTCGTTTGAATACTTTGCTGGTTACTTTTTAGGAGATATTATTGCTTGGGCAATTCTGGATTATTTGATTCTATTCCACCCTTGAGACATGATGCCTTGGCTGATATATTATGCTTTTTTTGCATAATTTTTGGTGATTTCAAGCAACATATTTAAGAGCTTGACAAGCGGGCTGTTTGGCCTCTTTTTATATGGTATTGAAATGGATATGAACTTTATTACTTTTGGATGGTCTGGAAATGGCCAATTTATTAGCCGCTGATTTTTTGATTAGCTTATGAATTATCATTCATTTATGAGACTACTTCAGCCATCTTGTTTTGCTCTGGTTATTTTGCTTGTGATCACTATGATTCATAGTTGATCTAACCTGAATGATCAGGAATGATGAAAAAAGTCTACTAAGATCAGTCTGATTTGATTGCATGGCATTTTGCGGAAAAGTTTCAGTGAATGTCATGTTTCTTTTTGAGGATTTTGTGTGTAATGACAACTTAACAGTTGGATCAGTTTTGGATATGGTAATGGTTTTTGTGCTCCTCCTTAGGCAAATATTGTTATGTAATGACAACTTCATAGTTGGATTTTGTATAATGGACTTTGTGGGCCATTTGCTGAAAGTGAATAAAATATTTACGATTTTTTTCTTTGGAAAAAAAAGGAAGATTACAACATCTCCCCTTTTTTTGGCCGACATTTATTTTGGCCTATAATTAAAATTTTTATTTTTTATTAATAAAAATAACTTTACATAAGGTTACAAGATCTCCCCATACTTGGTTGTAGAGAACCTCTCCGCCCAATGAACCAATACCATGAAAATTACATGAACTAACACTATGAAGAGTGAGTTGTTAACTTCTATGTCAAATAGGTGGTTTTAAATGTGTAGAGGTTATAGACATAAGGAAAAAAAAATCATTAACTTTGATTTGGGCTTAAAAAAAAAAAACTTTTTTCAATGAGATTTTCTAATAGGGAATTAATATTGGTGATTATCTTAATGGAAGAGATAAAAAAAAAAAAAGGCCAAAATGATTTGTACATGGTCTATGGTTTGCTTGCCTTAGAGGCCCAACAATAGAGATTAAAAAAGGAAATGGTCAAAATGCTTTGTATATGGTCTATGGTTTGCTCACCGTGAAGGCCCCATAGAAGAGATAAAAAAAGGAAATTGTCAAAATGATTGGTATATGGTCTATGGTTTGCTCACCTTGGAGGCCCCCTAACCCAATTTAGGAGTCCCATATAGTGTTGACCTTATGCTTACAACTTAATGCACTCAACCACTTGAGTTAGCCCACTTAGGTTTAAATAATGAATTATATATATGCATTATGTGTCATTTTGATTAAAAAATGATATAAACATGCTTTTTCATCTTTGCCATCATTTCTATAAGTATATGTTTAAATTATTCTACTACATCTTATCTTTGAATTATGTTGGAAGAAATATTTATTTTTAATTATGGATATCCTTAGTTAATCCAAAGAAATATATATATATTTTTAACACATCTTATCCTTAGTTAATGTTTAAAAAAAATTGACATTGGATAAGTGGCCACTCATTTCTAGGGTTTGTTTAAATTATTTTACTATTCCACATTTATGCATGCATTTATCATATATTTGGATTATGTTGGAAGAACTTTTTATTCTCAATTATGAATATTGTTGGTTATTGTTTAAAATTTGAAATTGGATAGTAACTACTTATTTATGGGATTTAAGGGAAGAAATAGGTAGCCACAAATTTCACAAGCACCTTGGAGAAGGAGGGGTTTTATCAATATTTTACATTTTAATTTTACTGTTTTTAAATGTATTATAAGAGTTTAGAGAATTTCCTTAAGATAGGTCTTTTCTTGATAAGTGGCATTAATATAATTTTTTTTTAGAAATTGTGTGATCAGGGTTTTTAAGACAAAATATTTTTGGGAAGGGTGGTGGTCTAATAAACATGAAGATATATCGAGGTATTTATTGATATAGGTTTTCTTTCCATAAAATTGGTGGGGACTCATGTAACTATTTCATAAGAGGAAACCCAAGAAATGGGATTAGATCTAAGAACTACTATGTAAGACCTACATGATAAATTGAATGTTAGAGAAGGATCTCCATAATAAATTGGATGTTAAGAGAAACATCATTAACATTATTAAAATAAAGATAAAGGCTAAAAAAATCCATAATCTCATATAACAAAAATGAACATTTTAGATTTAAATCAAGAATCTTAATTTCAAAATGTTCAATACAAATATTAGCACTAAATGAGATATGAAATTAAGCTGTTCCTTTCACTTGAGTTTTTCATAAAAAAATTCAAAATTTTAAAAGGGTACTCCAATGAAATCCTAACTTGACTTATTTTTTCTTTATTTCAAAATTTTGAAAAAGGTAAACTCCATTGAAATCGTAGCAAGGTTGTCGAGTGGGTTAGCGAGGTGAGGTCCGCTATATTTAAAATCCAATTAAATCCTAATTTTGAACTGAGTTTTTTTTATAAATTAAAAAAAAAAATTTGAAAAAAATCAACTAATGGGGAAGTTATGGTCATATTCCATGAGGTTGTGGAATTGATTTATGAAGTGTCCGGAAAAGGTTGAAATTGAGTATAAAAATATATGGTTAGGGAAAAAGCAAGAGTATTCATGATACTATTAAGATCTCATTGCAAGCTTTTATTTAAAAGTTTTTAAAATAATCTATTTTTTTTAATTCTAATTAGTTTTTTAATAAATATTTTTTTTACTTTATTATATAACTAATTTATTATATT